>CAUYQG010253652.1:0-71111 GCA_963574415.1 Tarsius wallacei
TGTTGGGAGCCAGCCATGGAGGCCTGCCTGCTGACAAAGTCCAGGGGGCTGAAGACCCTGGGTCGCAAAGCGAACCTGGGCAGCTGAGACCCTTGCTTCTTCTACTTTTGTTATTAGTGCAGCCAAAAAGTTCAGTACAATCTGAGGATGGAAGGCAAAATTCCACTCACGCCTCCACTACCCCTTGCAAAAAGGCAAGAGGGGAATTTATGAAAAAATTACCTTCCCTTCATTTGAATTCCTCCCTAGGTTTCCACATTCCCAGCCTCCTGGTATTAGATCACGCAATCACTTGATTAAACATTGTAGTTGGGAAAATTGTAAAAAATCAGAAGGTGTGCTCGATTTAATGTTTGTCAGGGAACTCACTGGCCTTGCCTGGAAATTATCAATAGAGATTTTAAATATCATGTGTGGGTAGATAATCACTTGCAAGATTTTATTTCTTCTGATTAGTGACTAACCGAAGAAATTTGAGAAGCTACAGTTTGTATTTTTAGGAAGAGTGCCAATGCAAAAATTACATTTACTCAATTTCTTAATTTCTACATGTGGTATATCATGCTTAAGAAATTAGCAATCACATAAATATTAGAGCTCCCTTGCCTTTACTTCCCTTTGTTAAGGAGGTTTGTAATTCTGGCTAGAGATTGTAACTTAGGTGACTTGAGCCCAGGAAGCCTTTTGTTTTGTAAAAGTTGAAGCTCATCTTCCCTGACAGAGAATAATTGATGCAGATTGTAAACACCAGGTGTAACATTGTGGAAAACTAGTCAGGCCAACTTGTGGCTAAGAAACCTTGAAAATGTTGTTTTACCCCAGCTAGCTGCAAATTGCTGTGTGAAGGTCACAGGTGTGACTTGTTAATCTATGTGATAATTATAGTGCTTAGAACTTGGTAGTGATTTGTAATGTAATAGTTATAGAAATAAGTAAGTTCTGTATGGACATTAAGAAATGATAATCATTAGAAAATGTTGGGAGTTTATAAAATTTATAGTTTAGGATGATAATCTTTAAAAATCAAAACAAGATGAACAAAGATACCTTGCATGTCTGATCCGTTAGATTGAAACTGATTGCCTTGAAAACAAAAAAACATGTCGGGTATAAAAGGAGTTGGAAAACACAATAAATCGGCATTTGTCCTGCTTTCAGCAGAGTCGGTGTCCAAGTTTTTTTCTCCTGCACCGACGCCGTCCCTCTTTCAGGAAACCCTGACCCGCTGGAGCTGGCCTCTGGCATCTATTCATGTCTTTTACCCACTTTTTAATCGGGCTGTTTGCAAAACTTTAAAATTTCTTAAAGAAAACATAGAAAAATCAACATGAACTTGTGTTTGACAATGACATTTAAATACAACACCCTTAGAATGGCTCATGAAAGGAAAAAATTAGAAAGTTAGACTTTATAAAAATTAAAAATGTCCCTATTATAGACACTGTTAAGATAATTAAAAGAGAATCCACTGACTTGAATAAATTATTTGCAAAACTCATATCTAATATACAACTTGTATTCAAAATATACGAAAAAAACTCAACAATAAGGAAAAGAACAATTTAAAAAGTGGCATAAAATTCTATTAGAAAACTCACCAAAGAAAATATGCAGACAGCAGATAAGCACAAGAAAAGACAATTTGTCATTATAGAATTATAAATTAAAACAAAAATGAGATACCACTCTATATCTATTAGAATGACTAAAATCTGAACAACTGACAATACCAATTGTAGGTAAGGAAGCAGAGCAACAAGAACTCTCAATCATTGTTATTCAGAATGTCAAATGATGCAGCCAATGTGGATAACTGCAATTTTTTACAACACTGAATATAGTCTCACCATATGATCCAGCAACTGCATTCAGTATTTATCCAACTGATTTGAAGTCTTACATCCACACATGACCTGCATGTGAAAGATTATAGCAATTTTATTCATAATTAGCAAAAAGTAAAAGATAACCTTTAATAGGTGAATGGATAAGCTATAATACATCCATAAAATGGAATATTATTCAGCAGTAAAAGAAATAAGTTATCAATTCATATAAAACATTCATGTCTTTATGTGAATACAAAAATATTGTATCTGCTGGTTAAATCTGCATTCACTTAAAGGCATACGCAAAGAAAGAAGCTAGCTTTATAAAGAAATATACTCTATGATTCCAATTTTATGCAATTCTAAAAAAAAGCAAAACTATGGAGACAATAAATGAATCGGTATTTGCCAGGGGTTCAGTAGCTGAGAGACTGCCTTGGTGAAGCACAAGAGATTTTTTAGGATGGTGAACCTATTCTGTAGGATAGAATGATGGTGAATATAAGATATCAAGCATTTATCAAAACCTAGGGAGATTTACAACACAAGGAGTGCATCTTAATGTACGCACATTTTTAAAAACTCATTTAAGAGACTGGGGAATCACAAAATCAACCTCACCGAAAGGGATGGTAGAATAAAGTGCTGAGCTAAGTAATTTTGGAAAGAAGAAAGGCAAAAAGATCTATAGTTAGCACTGTACTATAGCTGATAAAATTGGTTCCTATAGAGCCAGAGGTTAGCAATTCAGAAACCAGTGTTCAATTATACCAGAACTGAACGATTATGCTAATAGTGACTGATGGTAGGAGCCAAAGTAGATGATGAAGTGGGAGGATAAAGGCAAGCAAGGAGAGGAGGTCAAACGATTATGACTTAGAATTGGAGATATCAGTATGAACAAATGTTTAGAAACATTTCGTTCAGTAACAAACAGTCATAAATGGAAATATTTATAGATTCATGTGCATTAGAATACATGTGAAGGATTCCTTGCTGTCACCTGAGAAAGCCTGAAAGCAATGAGACCCCAGTAGCAAAGAGCAGACCTAATACACAAATCTTGCTGATACCAACCTTCAATAAAAGGAGCTCCTTAGAGGAATGGCTGATTCCAGGACAGAGGCAAAAATGACACAAGATGAGCCTTGGGCATCTCATAGTGTTCACACAATGAAACAATTCAGCAAAGATGGAATTATGTCAAAGGGATACAGGAACCTACTGAAAAATTTCCCATTGCTAAAGCTGGAATCATTTGAGCAATAAAATAAACAAGTTAGTATTGAAGTATCTCCCAAAGTATAAAGTCATATCCATAAGTTTATGCTGATGTAAATAAATTATTTGAATAAATAGGCAAATTAATAAATAAGAATGAACAAATCTGCAGAGGAATTCCAAATAATTTATGAAGATACTCTACTCTTAAGGAGGTTAAGCATAGCTCCCCACTCCTCGAGTGAGGGCTGCACATAATGGCTTTCTTCCAAAGAATATACTAGGAAAATGTAGGAAAAAAGAAGTATTATCATCCCTTGGTATCCACAAGGGATTGGTTCCAGGACCCCATGGATATCAAAATCCAAGTATGCTGAGTTCATTATATAAAATGGCATAGGATTTCTATATAACCTACACACTCCTTCTTATATAGTTTTAAATCATCTCTAGGATATTTATAACACCGAATATGTTATAAATATTATGTAAATAGTTGTTACACTGTGTTTTTATTTGTTTTTGTTGTTGTTATTGTTGTATTTTTGCTTATATAATTTTTTTTGTTGCTGCTGGGTTGGCTTCTGAGGGTTTTTTCCCAAATATTTTTTATCTGTGTTGGTTGAATCTGCAGGAACCCATGGATACAGAGAGATGACTGTAAAGTTACAGAAGAGAAACCTGACAAACATTGTCACAAGCCAGGTAACTAAGGTTAACATCAATAGTGATAAGTAATATTCATGTGATATGAAGAGAATTACACTTTACATCTATGGTTTCCTCACAAAAGCATATTACCCAAATCTAACCATCAAAAAAACATCAGCCAAATCCCAGTTGTAGGACACTCTACAAAAGACCTTACCAATAATCCTCAAACTCTCAAGGTCATCAAATAAAGAAAATTCTGAGAAACTGTCACAGCCAAGAGGATTTAAGGATTCCTGATGACTAAATATAGTATGGTATCATGAGCGTAGACTATATGTAGTTTTGCCAATGAAGGGCAAAAACAATGTTAATTCAAACCAATTAAGTTAGAGCCTTACCTCTTACCTTACATCAGACACTAATAAGTTCCAAATGGATTAAACATTGAAATATAAGTGAAATCATAGGTATGCTAGAAGAAAATAATAAATAGTTCTATAAACTGGAAGTGGAAAATTTAATCAAAATGCATAAGCTATAAAATTAAAAAGATAAATTTGAAAACTTCATAAAAATTAGATATTTTGGTATGATAAAAAAAGATCATAAATTAAGTGAAGTAAAAATAAAATAATTTTGGTACAAATAATTTTAAAATATTATGATGTAGGACTAAGTTTCTTAATATACAGAAATATATTTTAAATTGTTAAGAAAAAGACAAACACTATCTAAAATAGATCAAGGGATATGCACAGATATCTTACAGAAAAACAATGCATGAGTTTAAATTACACTAAAAGATGTTTAACTTTAGGAACAAAAGAAAAACCAACTATTCTACAATGAGAACCTACTATTATATACCAGCTTTTCAAAGGTAAAAAGAATTTGATAATATATGTTGACAATATTGGTGGAAACAAATTTTTTCATACATTGCACTTTATGGTATGCAATTGAGTAATATCTATTAAAATTTTAAATGCACCTACCTTGGATTCAGAAATTCCACCTAAAATAACATCCAAATAATATATTCACATATATATATAAACACTTGTAAAAAGGATATTAATTGTAATATTGTTCACAATAGCAAAGATTTTAATCAGCATCAAGCCTATTAATATAAAACCAGTTAAATAAATTGAGTCAATATTGCCAGATTTCTATGCAATTATATGTAATGGTTTTTAAGGCATAATATGAAGTGAAATATGTGTATAGGAGGCCATCAATATGTAGAATTTTTAAAAATACACACACACACACACACACACACACACACACACATATCCCTCATCACACATCTACTTGAATGTAGTTTAAAAGTCAAGATTTCTATTTTTATGCATTTGTGTTTTAGAGCTGCAATTATTGTCTGCCTTGATATTAAGAAAGATCTAATGTCAATAATACTTTGGAATGAATGATTTATATTACCTAATGCATCCGTTAAAATTGGTTGGATTATGCTATGGTTTAAAAAAAAACTTACAATTTTAGAATCCTAAAACACCTGACATGCTACCTGACATACAACGTAGCCCTTCGCCTCTGCTCACAATTTATGTAACATTCCATTTCTTTTCCAAACTTCTTTAAAATGTTGCAAAAGGCAAGGGCAGGGCATTTGCAACACGACAAATCATGGTGGATCCTGTCTTAGGTTTTACATTCAGTTTATAGACATTAGTAGGTCAGCCTTGAGGTTTGCTTCACATCATTCTTGCCTATGGTGACTCCATCCCCTGAACCATTGTGAGGGCTTCTGGCTGGGGGTTGACAATATGGCAAATTGCATCACTTCCACTCACATTCTGTTGACAACAGCAACTTCTACCCTTAAAAGAATGAAGAAGTGTCTCCTACTGTTTTCACAGAAAATGGAAAATCAGAATACTAGTGAACAAGCCCTTTTAAATGTAAATTACCTCTATACCTTTAATGCTATTTACTACTTCCTCCTTTATCATCCTTTTTTATTTCGTTCATCTTTCTAAAATTTTCATCTCTCCCTCTAGACTAGTTTCCACTCCTCGATTTATAACACAAGCAAATTATTTCCCTTTCTAAAGGACAATTTTAAAAGCTCCCTTCATCTTTGGTTCTAATCAATCTGTAATTGAATTTCTTTCCTCCATTTCTTGCTCAAAATTTTTTAGAATATAGCCAATGCTGTCTTTTCTTTATCGACTTCCATCTACTTCTCAGCTGTTACAATCTGGTTTCTACCACCTCCACTCTATAAAAAGTGCTGTTTCTAAAAACATCAATGTTTTTCTAATTATAAATTCCAATGGATATATTGTAGAGATTTTTTTCTTCCTGGAATACTGGAAAAATACAATCTTTAAAAGGATACTGCTGATTTAGTAGATGTTGCTCTAGGACATTTATTTGGACCACAGAGTTTATGTCATGATGTGTTATGGTGGATCCTGGTCTTTTTTCCTCAGACATTACATTTTGCTTGAATTTTCTCTCTCTTTCACTTAAAAATTTTTAAATGATCTGTAATTGCCTCTAGCTTCCAATATGCTTTCTTCACGAACAGGGATCCCCAACCCCTGGGCCACGGACGAGTACCCCGCTGGGCCACACAGCAGGAGGCGAGTGGTGGGTAAGTGAGTGAAGCTTTCTCTGTAGTCACAGCTGCTTCTCATCACTCGTAGTACTGCCTGAGTTCCACCTCTTGTCAGAGCAGTGGCAGTATTAGATTCTCATAGGAGCGCAAACCCTATTGTGAACTGCACATGCAAGGAATTGAGGCTGCACGCTCCTTATGAGAATCCAATGCCTGATGATCAGAGGTGGTGCTGAGGTGGTGATGCTAGCACTACCTCCCATCATCACCAGATGGGACCATCGAGTTGCAGGAACACAAGCTCATGGCTCCCACTGATCCTGCATTATGGTGAGTTGTATAATTATTTCATTATATATTACAATGCAATAATAATAGAAATAGAATGTACAAAAAATGTAATGTGCTTGAATCACCGCCAAACCATTCCCCAACTCCTGACCATGGAAAAATTGTCTTCCACAAAACCGGTCCCTGATGCCAAAAAGGTTGGGGATCACCAATCTAGAAGACTTGGAGCGAGTCATAGGAGTCTTACACCATTGGGAAAAACTCAAGGTTTTTCTTTCTTTATTTAATTTTATTTTCTTTGGATGCATATATCTTATCATCTGAATAAAACACAGAAAAATGAGATTGGGCATCAGTCTCAAAGATTTTAAAAAATTCTGCCTATTCTAAGTAAAAGACTCTTTAAGGCCCTGCTAAGGGTGGACAAATGTATCTAAATTACAGTCCTACATTGCAGTTTGAAGCCACTACTTCACTTGTAAATAAAATATATTGTTTGTGTTTGGTATAGCCTGGTCTTCTTTTTGTAGTTGTTTATCCAGAACTTCTTGGGGTTGTTGTAACTGAGTAGAAGACAATTTTGCTCAGGATCTTTGGTCCTGACCAAATATGTCTTGCAAAATGATGAACAAGACTTTCAGAAGTATTTGATTACACTGAGCACTATCTTTGAAACTCTCCATTTCCTTAATGCCCAGTTCTCTCGATTTTAAAAAAGCAACCTGTGCCTAGGTGTCCTCTTTCTGACTCCTTTGTGCCTCCCCTCTGTTTCCTTTGTGTAGCTCTTCTTCTCTCTGCTATATAAATATCTGTGTTTGGGGGATTCCTGTCTCTTATTACCACAATCTCCCAGCTCCTAAGAAATTTCATCCACTAACATAGTTTCACCTGAAGCATAAATGTACCCTATGCGCAAATGCATATTTTCTGCACATATTCCTTCCATAGTGTTCAGATTCATAAAACTACTCTGTTAGAACACACAACTTGAACTCAGTATGTGCTTACCTCAACTCATATTATCTTTAGACTGCCCTCTGCTAGCCCCAGATATCTTAGATTTGACCTCCCAAATACACATTGAAACCATCACAAACCCTTGATCCCTACTACCATGGTCCTGTGTTAGAGTATGTCAGAATCTGCACCACTGTTTCAGTTCCTTAACCACAATCCAGTTTCCATTATTGTCTGCTCTTGGTCTCCACAGTATTGCCAGAGCACTACTCTGAAACACAAAGAGGATCCGATTGCTACCCTGCTTAAAAACCTTCTGTGAGTTTCTGAAACCTACAAGAAAAATTCCTTCTTTCATAAGCATGAATGATAAGGCTCTTACTTCTCCGCCTCAGCCTTCATCCCACTCTTACACTACAGAAATAGTACAATGTGATTCCCCTCAGAGACACTGCTCTTTCTGAGGCATCTGCTCCTGCTCTTGCTGTCTTCGCTGTCTGAAATGATCTCTGGCCCTAACCTGTCCTTCCTCTATACTTGCCTATTTATTACCCAAGGAATCTCTTTATCCCTAAACTAGTGATACTGCTGTGTAATTGGATATTTATACATTTTTGCTGTTTCTGAAGATAATACTCAGCAGTTGACCAAAGATTTGTCTTCGGTTATCTTCATATTTCCATATTCTAGCAAAAAGCATGTCACACAGTAAGCATTTAATGAATATGTATAGAGGAAAGGAAGGAATAAAGGAAACTGAAAAGAAGAGAAGGAAGGAGAGAGAAAGGAAGAAAATTCTAAGGAGGATTACCACCCAAAGAAAGAACCCATTCATTGTGGTGTACCTAGGAACTGAGAGGAAAGCTAGCTTGGAATATCAGAATTTCACAAAATCCTCTCAAAGAGCACAGCATATGTGACTACATGACTTCTTCATTCCTTCATTTGAAACACTATATGAAAAAAATATTGGCAAATTATGGACAGGGTTGATGATACCAGTACTGAGAAATTCTTCTGTTTATTGGGTGTCTCTTTCTTCAGGGCCATTCTGAGAAAGACGCTTGGGGAATTCTTGACTAACAACAAAGCTAAGTACCATTAACTCTCAATTTTTCAAAAGCCGATTACCTAGTGTGTGGATTTTTTCAGACCTTTTGATTGTTCTGCTTCAGGCTATGTAATTGCTCATTAGAGAGTTGAAAGATGGAGATGATTCAACCACATCTGTCACTTGTTAGTGACTATAGTAAAAATTTATTAGTAAAGGGCTGAAACCATATACTAAAACATGAATTTCATTTTTATATTATATCAAATCTTCATTCTCACAGATAATGGGATGTGGGCTTTATTCAACCCATATTTTTCTACAAATTAGTTTTGGAAATTCCCAAATTGCCAATGCTCAGAAGTTTTCTGCATACAGACAGACATATTTAATGTGCATGAAGCATCCTAATTGCTCCTAACAGAGGCAAACTGTATACATTGCTGTGTCACTAACCAATGATAGGACTGAGCACATACCTTCCAGTTAAGGACCAGGGTGTTGAAACAATAGTAATCAGCATAATGGTTCCAACAATTTAATTTAAATTAAAGAGAGAATTTTTTTTTTAATATGATCATAATACTATGCTACCTAACATAATACTCTGGCAAAGTCTGAGTCCATAGGTGAAATTTTTGTTTCTCTTTTTTTCATCACAAACTTCCATAAAGCTATGTATTTTTTAGCCCAAATCCCATGATAATGGTTATCTGGTCATATTACTGGATTTTTATTTTATCTGGTGCTATTTGTATATTTGAAACATGTATGGTTCCTGTTTGTCAAGTCATTTCTAAGAAGGACTAAATTCTTTATTTTAATTCAGAAAACCAAAGTGTGCCAAGCATGTGACCAAACCTTATTGACTATCCAATTTAACAGAGGCAATTAACTCTGCCTTAAATGACCTTTCAAAATTAAGCTATGCAATATAGCACTTCTCAAAGACCAACCTAAATTGCAAAGATTGTATCATCATGTTTCACATTACATACACATTTTATTCCATAATTTTTCATGGTTTCTTTTTTTTATTTTCTTTATCAAAAGTTGACCTTCAAATCTTCACGTAGCTGGACGCCACCAAAGTTTGTGTCAAAACTTCATATTCCAGATTGTTCCTAGTTGTTCTAGGTGTTTTCTGCCTCATTTCACTACTGCTTGACAAACAGGCTAATGAAAGCTCTTTTCCCTTGGACCCTGAGAAACAGGAAAATAACAGATTTATCATCTGTTTTGTTTTGATTTGGATTTTGGTAATGAATAAGTCAAATATTATAAATTTCTCCATAGGTGGTTAGTTGTTTACAACTTTAATGTTTTCCTGGTTACTGCCTTCCTATAAAATATGAACACAAAAATTTTAGTTTGGGTTAGA
Organism: Tarsius wallacei; assembly: GCA_963574415.1. Lineage (NCBI taxonomy): Eukaryota > Metazoa > Chordata > Mammalia > Primates > Tarsiidae > Tarsius > Tarsius wallacei. Next base: position 9,975 of record CAUYQG010253652.1, read on the forward strand.
GTTAGGGTTTTCCTTACTAAAGTGCCATCGCTATCTGAGGTACTTTATTAACTTTGCCTGAAGAGTAGATCACTCTTGCAGTGACTTGAAGACGTTCTGAAGATATACTGTATCAAAAAGATCAGAAAGTATTTAATAGTATAATACAATGCATGTGCACTTCTTTTTTGTTTAATATTTTTGAGGGAGAAAAGAAATTAATCACTACTACCCAAAGGGTTTTCCATATCCATAGTTGTCAGTCAATAGGGTGGCAATACCAAAAACCTAAAGCCTAAAGAAACCTTCATTATATTAACATAGCCAAATTCTATACATTTAATAAAAGATGGTGAAATCCTGAAATTTTCATTTAAAACAGAAAATATCCATCTGAGGTGTCTTCTGGTTGTCAAATCACAATTTTGACTTTTTACTAGGACTTTACTGCTAAGTTTTTAATGAGGGATTATAATAAATGAGCAGTAAAGTACACAGATTATAGCTGTATATTTCAAAAATCTCTTCATGTATTGAATACACCCGGGTAGCCACCTCTCAGACTGAGAAACAGAACACTGGCAAACTTCTAAAAGTCTCACTCTTGCTTTTATCTCCTCCAAGCCCCGAGGATAACCACTCTCCTGACTCCTAACTCTGTAGATTAGTTTTGTCAAGTTCGAAAAGTATGCAAATAAAATCACACGATGTATACTCTTTCAGGTCTGGATTCCCTCATTCAACATTATTGTTTGTGAGATTTATCTATGCCATAAAGTGTGACTGAATTTCATTCATTTTAATTGCTATCTAGGCATTTCATTGTATTTATATATGAGAATCATCCATTATACTGTTGATATTTGTTTTGTTTCTGATTTGGAGTAATCAACTAAGCCGCTATAAATACTTGTTGTGTGTTTTTTTATAAACACGAGCCTAGGCAACATAACAAGACTTTGTCTCTGCAAAAAATAAAATAAAACATAGAAAAAGAAAAACTTAGTCAGTCATGGTGGCATGCGCTTGTAGTCCCAGTTTCTTGGGAGCCTGAGGTAGGAGTTGCCTGAGTCCAGGGAGATTGAGGCTGCAGTGAGCTTGGATCGTGCCACTGCACCCATCCTGGGAGACGGGGTGAGACACTGTCTCAAAAATATATATGTTTTGATAAATACATTCATTTCTATGTATCTAAGAGTTCATTTATTCATATACCTAAGAGTGTTATTGCTGGGTCATAGGGCTTGCATGTATTCTGCTTTAGAGATACTGACAGCTTTCCAAAATACTTCTAGCCACTTACACCCTATAAACAGTGTGTGAGTGTACCGATTGTTCCACACCATCAACAACACTGGGTATTTTCTGTCTTTTTCATTTTAGTTCAATTGATTGTTAAGCTCTTGTCTAAAACCTCAGTAGAAGCAGTGAAGTGAAACAAATTAATATTACTACCACACATACATAGAAAATAGAAATTGACATCCGATGACTTTTCAACAATAACAAACTTACAAAGTATCTTTCCTATGATCATAAAAGATAAATACATAATCCATGAAGGGTTATCAAAATATGTCATTTAGAGCAACTGTATACATATGTATACTTTGATACTTTGTATAAGTTTATAGAAGGTATAAATATGAAACCAGGCACCTTGGCTCAAGCCTGTAATCCCAGCACTTTGGGAGACCAAGGCAAGAAAATTGCTTGAGCTCAGGGGTTCAATACCAACCTGGGCAACTTGGTGAGAACTCTTCTCCACAATAAACAACAACAAAAAAATTAGTCGGATGTGGTAGCACGCACCCGTAGTTCCAGCTACTTGGAAGGCTGAGATTGAAGGATTGCCAGAGCCTAGCAGTTCAAGGCTGCACTAGCCATAAGTGTGCCACTGCACTCCAGCCTGGGCAACAGAGTGAGACTCCAACTCAAAAAAAAAGATGAAACCAAAAAACTAGAACACCACAAGTAGATTTTCTTCAAATGTCCTTTCAAATCACATATTTCAAAAAATCCAAAAATGCTATCCATTAATTCGTTCATTTAACTTTGCTGTTGCCAGGAGCTGTGCTGAATTCTAGAGATGCACAATCAAATAAGTTGTAGTCCCTACTCTCAAGGCACTGAAGACCAGCAGCAAGTATGAACAAGGAACAATGATAATAGTGGAGAGCCACACATTGTGATTGAGATGAACACATGGTGTTATTGGAGCACAGAATATGACTGTGGGTGGGAGAGGAGTCATTCCAAAAAAACTTTACATGGGGAGAAAATTCAGGCTGTCCTGTGAAGGAAAAATAGGAAACAGCTCTAACACAAAATATGTGAGAGGGTCTTCCAGACATGGGAGTAGAATGTGCAAGACCTCCCATGTGATACTTGAACTCTCTTTTTTATCTTCTCCCCAGGGCTGGAAATGCCAAGACAGTCAAATCCAAAATCATTTCTTACCATGAACTCATGATCCTCTGAAACTTTCATCCATGTGCTCTGCTTCTACACTTTGAGGTAACAGGAGACAAGTCTGAATACTTTTTTTCATAATTCACATCCTCTCTCCATGAAAGAAAATGCTCCAGTTTTTAAATGTACTGAAAGAAATAAATACATACTACCGATAAAAGAATATTGTCCTAAATAAAGATAACAATAAAAACCCATATGACAAAGATGTTCTAGACAATACATTCTGAGAAAATGGCATCAATGTGCTCTGCTTCTCTTTTCAGGGTATTTCTGGCACTCAGGAAAGGAAGAGACAACTGATGGGGAAAATCACAATCTAACAAAAGCATAATGGCCTCTCCAGGAAGAGGAAAATGGTTCCAAGTCATTGAAGACAAAATAGAGATTCCATAAAAGCACAAAAATTTGAAAAAAATTACCTCATCCACATGTGTTCCTGCAATTATTAATATAATCTTTTTTTAAATAAAGATGTCAAATTATCTTTGCAAGTGTTTCCAAAATGTAAACTAAAGCCAAAAGAATTGTATTGAATTTTTCCATGTACATTAACTTTGTGTAGATGGGGCAAGGTCAGAGTTTTTATTCTGCAAGAAAGAATAGACACAAGGGATTTTTGTGTTTCATTCTATTTACTGACATTGAAATTATTTGACGAGGAGATGTTTATTGAAAGACACACAGACATAGCACAATTCATGTTTAGGGAGATGGATTTCTTGCAATTGCAAAAGTCAATGGCATTTCACAAATGCTCTCAGCACTCTTTATTGACTTTCTGGATAGATATTTCTACTAATGAAATGAGTCAGAGTTTCATGAAGCATTGATGACACAGATAAATGCCAACTTATTCCAAACATCCCCCAATGTCATACTTTCAGAATTGGTTCCTGTTGCACACTTTGGAATTATTTTACTTTGCATATTTGTACTATTATCCTCAACAATGTACATTTACACAAGTTTAACAATTTAAAGAAAAATCATCTTCTTTAAGAGTTTCGAAAAATCTGTAGAATATAATATAAATTAAGTAAATATGTAAATTAATAAATTAAATTATAACTCTGAATTACGAGGAATTCAGAACATAAAGAATAATCCTTTATCTCATACGTAATTATGGGAAAAAAGATTCTATGTGATGGTGTAAAAATATCATACTTTACCATAACTTGGGAGAATAAACACAAATTCTAAATAAGGAAATCATATAAAAGATAAGTCACCTCCATGAGTTGTAGAAACTTTCTTTTTAAGAGACAGAAGATTTAATAAAATAAGACATGGTCTTATGATCAATAAAGTATACAAAATACTCACTCTCTTTTTCTTTCATCATGATTTTGAAATACTTTTTAGGATACAAATGTCTAATTAATGCTTATTCTATCCAACCTTTAGCATCATCTATGTGGTAAACACGCTAACATAAATCAAAATCTTGATATACTCTAAAAATATATATATATTTTTATTTTAAAGTGTGGAAGGTAATTTCACAACCATAAGAGCCATTCATTAAAATGAAAAGTAGGGCAGAGCAAGGTGGCTCATGTCTGTAATCCCAGCACTGGGAGGCTGAAATGGGAGGACTGCTTGAGGTCAGGAGTTTGAGACCGACCTGGGCAACATAGCAAGACTCCATCTTTACAAAAAAAAATTTTTTAAATAGCCAGGAGTGGTGGAGTACACATGTAGTCCTAGCTACTTGGGAAGTTGAGGCTATAGGATTGCATGAGCCCAGGAGTTCAAAGCTACAGTGAGCATGATTGCACCACTGCACTACAGTATGGGTAACAGAGTGAGACCCTGTCTCTAAAAAAAAAGAAAGAAAAGAAAAAAAAACAATGTTATCAAGCATATATTAAAATTTTATTCTATTAAAGAAAACTAATGTACTGGAAAAATAAGTATACAACATACAATATGTCTTCCTATATGTATTTCTGCTCAATCCTTTTGCACTATTTTAATTTTTATAAATAACTTGGGGTGTTTTAGAATAAAAGCATTTAAATAAACCTGAACTATAACTCAGGATAAAAAACTTAAAAAAGAACTGTAGCAAGAGAGATAAAAAGTAAAAATATATAAAGTCCTGACTGGGGAAAAATATAACAAGTGATTTCAAACCTTAGCTCCAAGTTCCAGCAATCTAGGTCAAAGGACAATACAATGAATTGCATCTCTCTCTTCATCAAGTAGACCATTAACTCATTGGGAGAGTGCTGAGCTCTTGGAGAAATTTGTCGTAAGGATTTTTTACAAGGACTTTGAACAAAGTAATGAATGAAGACCTCAATAGCAATTTTTCAAAAATGCAACAGGAAAGTTTTCTATTACATCAGGCCATCTATAAAAGCTGATGATACAATATTTAAAGAGTTCACTAATAAACATCTAAAGCAAGTCAGAGTTATATAGCCAAACTATGTAGCTTTTTGGTCTTCAAGGTTATATTAAAATAGAGAGCTTTTTAAATTACCAGTATTTTAAAATTATTTCTACTGGTAATAATTTTATGCCACAAGCCTGCAACTGTAATATTTGCCCCACTACATTAAAGTAAAATGGATCATTCAGGAGGCATGTTATGTTTGTCCTATATTATAATGAAACCTCTGCAAAAATATAACATGTCCCAGACTAAGAAATAGAGAACCAGAAATGTAAGACACACAGCCAGAGAAGCAAACGTACCCCAGACTAAGAAACATAGACTTATACTACCCGTGTAGAAAAGCTTATTCTCAGCTATAGTTTTGACAAAAGTTCCACAGAAGAGTTTGTTAGAAAGGTACTATTGTTCAGCATTTAGAATCATCTCTGAACTAGAACTGTGGCCAGACTGCCTGGGTTCAAGGAATAAGCATACCACTACCCACATCTCCAGCAATCTTTGCCTCTTTAAAATACAATTGATGATAATAATAATAGTACTTAACTTACTGGGCAAAGTAACCATGAAAAATCAAGCATGTAAGTTATTAACACAATACCAGATATCAGGTAGGTTTACCACAATGTTAGAAGGAATGTTAAGCATAGTTAACATGTTAAACAATGTTAAACATAGAGATACTCAGTGGTTTTTATCGATAGAAGGTAATGCATTCTAGATATCAAGCTTATACATAAGACAGTTGAAAGGCCTGTCTTCTGTTTTTGTCTTAAAAGTAAGTCATCCTATGCATTATTCTTTATTGGAAGACTGTTTCACAAAATACACTGAACCCAGGAAAAAAAGAGGAGTCTATATCTGGAATCCAATTTTTAATCACAGACTTTTCAGCTTGGCCACAAGCCTTATAGGATTAGACTTATATGTGATCATTAGCTGAAGCATTCACTTCATAGTAAAAAAAAAACTAATTTACAAAGATTTGCAACATCTGAAATCTTATTAGACCCAAACGTTCAACTTTGGGATATTTCAGCAATGTTTTTTAATGTTTTGTGAAGCTCTATAAACTTACTACATAAAACAGAGCTCCAGTAATCGCTTTGCTTTAAAGTGAAAACATATACATATTTACAATTAAGAAAACAAAACAAGTAAATTACTAACTTTTCTTTTCAGATTGAGCTTGGGGCCTCAATTATTTTTCTGGTCATAATGAAAAAGCTGGAATGCATTCCTATTCATAAATTGTAGAGTTAGTTCAGAGACTGGTATGACCTCCACTAGAAAATTGTCTTCCATAGGAAAAAGTCCATGACTCTACTTGGCATGCCATAATAAATTTTTAAATACACTGACCTTCTTTTGCTTTGCTTCTTCTGTTTTGTATGATTTAATCACAGACCTTTGAGACATGGTTATTCTTTGTCTTGTACTGGATTCCAGAGAGAAAATTTTCTGATATCAATGTCACTGAAATAAAACTTTATTTAATAATTAATTCACTCTTTTAACTATTTATTTCAACAAATATTTATTGAGTAGTTACTATATAATTTTTCTTATCCCAAAAGGAGAAAATTGATTAGAGAAAAGCCCATTTATCAGAGGAAAAAAGTATAAAAGCCATCATTTATTGAATAACTAAAAGTTGGATACAGTTATTTTTACCATCTTGTGCATTAAAACAGTTGTCCATAACAACCAAGTGACTTTTCACCAAGTCATTGGGCTCATGTGGGCACAGCCAGGTGTCACCTTAGTGCTGTCCAGTCCTCATGCCTGTCCTCTGAACAAAAACTCCTCTCATGCTGTCAATGCTATTCTGAAAGAAGGAAAGTTAGAGCATAAATACACAGTAGAATGGGCTGTGACTAGGAGTTTCTCACAGTTAAACTTAACATTCAGAAACCAAAAATTAAGGTAGACTATATTTCATTCCTAAATAGGATCATTCCCATTTAACCTGATAGTATACTAAAATTTTTAAATCACATTTTAAATCTTTTTCCACATTTCAAATCCATTTTTGTTCTGAATCTTCCATTCTTACCAAAAAGCATATAATTACTTATTTGTATGAATTAAATTTACCAAGAAATTTTGATTCTGAGCCATAATAATCACACCAGGTTATTCATGGTGAAAGAAGAAAATAAACTAGCAAAAGATCATGATTCTGTTACTTCGCATGCCCTTAGTCTCTGGTAATGGAGAAGGAGGTGCCTTTAGGTCCAAATAACAAAATAATGGCTTCTAAAGCTGAAATCCCTTTCCGTTTACATTTTCTTATTGGATGTTTGTAGAATGCCTTTACATACATTTTAATTTTTCATCTCAAGTTAGAAGCAAATGATTTAGCATATCTGCTTTATTGAGGGTTTATATTTTAATTAAAACTTTCTCATTTGGTTCTCTCTTGGCTGCTGTTGAAATGGCATCCACTGATCAAAAATAGCAAAATTCTCAATCACCCTCTTCCTACCTCAATGCCTGACTAACCTCAGGACTCAGACCCAGTGAAAGCAAAAATATTCTTGAACACCATGAAGAAGCCCACAGTGGTTTATCCCTGGGCTCTTTGATTCTCTGGTTTAATGGTGGGTCACTGAATGATGTAAGTAAAAAAATTTTAAAAAATAAAAAGAAATCTGAAGTTTTTAGTTATGACAATTTTTGTTCATCTTTCAGTAATAGGAAAAAAACTCTAAGTGTGAGACCTGAAATAAAGCATTATTAAAAGAAAAATGAGATCACTTAAAAGGAAAGAGCACAGTTAAACGAAATAGTCTCTCCAAACTTTACCTGTATGATGACCACTTATCTACCTAATCCTGAATTGTACCCAACATCTTTAAAATTTATAAAATGAAAAAGTGAAAAAAACAGTCTCTAAAACCATGCACAATTTTAAATGTAAGTGCTGACATGTATAGCTATTTCCCTGTTCCACACATATTCTCCATCTGAAATATATTTTCTGAACGGTATGCCTTGAATTGGCATTAAAATTCCTGTTTACTGGTTATTAAGCAATGCAGCATCTGGGAAGCCTAGATTCTGTGTATCTGTTTATTTTTCAAGTGCAACATTGCCACCTACAGGATATGAGATGACAAAATTCTACCTCTCCTTTAAAGACATGTCTACAATCAAAACTAGAAATTACTGAGGTTGTAGTATCCTGTCCAAAATCAGTCCTGTTTGAATATCCTGCCAGGCACTGTATTTTACAAATTATCTCATAATCTCACAGCTAACCAAAAATAAGAGAATGCATTAATGCATTATGCCTAGTGCTACAGCTTCTTTGTCTCTGGAAACTGCATAGGGGTTTACTCAAAAACTGTACCATGAAAAATTTTAAGGAACTAGTAGAAAAGCTAATATTAGAATGAGGTGTTTAGGTTTTTAGTTGCTTATACCTAATATCAAATTATGTTAAAGTTAGCTGAATGTGTGACCTAGACTTTCTCATGGAGTTAGAATAACAAGCACAGCAAATATTCTCTTTCACAGATGTCAAATAGCAAAGAGAGCAAATTGTTTTTCTCCTAGAACAAGGAGATAATCTGAGGTTACTTAATGAATCTAATAATCTAATCAGATTTCCCAACATTCAGTCAACATGACAAAGAGACTCTCAGTCCATTTTGCAAATGAAGGAACAGAGGTACAATTACATGCTGACCTTGAAAAGCTTAGCTCATTGTCAGACTGTCTTATTTTAGCAAAAGTGAGAGAAAGGAAAAGAGAGACAACATAACTCATTTTCTCCATTTTGACACACAGACTAAAGTATGAGCTAGGAAAAAATATAGAATATACAAATGGTATTAAGGAGCTATTTTTGGCTGCTCAGTGTGACCTCAGTTCAGTTGAAATTAGAATTACAATATTTATTAGAAAAAGCTTGAACGTTTCAGGAAAAGCTATTACAATTTCCTAGTACATTTCTAATCTCCTATCCTGGAGATATTCAATATGAGGATGCATAATTAGCTTGCTCTAATTCCTTAATTGTGGCTTGCCTAGAGAGTAAGCGATGGACGTGATGGCAGGGGCATGACCCTACTGTCTCGCAATTTTTAAAATCAACTCCCACAGCAAAGAATGGGAATTGTATAAATTAAAGCCATTTCAATCCTATAAAAGTGTATAAAAACAAGTTTAGTTTGTTACCATGATGCTAACTGGAAAGTATTCTATGAAGAAATGCGGCTTTGGTGACAAAGAAAAAGCCTCATTAAAATGAGAAAAAAGCTTGAAAAAACTCGGTATTGGGGTTTCATTTCCAATGTTTACAGCTTTTCATCATATATCCAGTATATCTTCTGTGTACGTGAGCCAAGTTTGAATCAAAAGATTTTTTAAAGCCCTAACCATAGGAACAAACTTATTTTTATCTATAGCCCAGCTAAATGCAGTCACCAAATAAGAAACAAATGTTTATATGAACTAAAGTAGTAGCTTTTGATCCAAAGGCAATTATATAAAACAAGAGGTCAATCTTTGGCTAAAGCCAATATGCTTACTTCCATTGGAATGCAATCTATATCATATCATCCATTACTAGCAATAGACAGCAGGTGCCCTCCTTATGGACACTGCTTTCCTCAAGGTCCCCAGTTATTCCAACGTTGTCAGATCCAAAAGGCAGTTCTTAGTCTTCATGATTCCTGAGCATTTGACATGATTTTTCCATACTTCCTGAAGTTTTGTCTCCAGTTGGCTTCTAGACTTCACATCCTCTTCGTTTTTCCTTCCAAGATCTTGACTATTTCTCTCTGCCTCTTCCATGGCATCTTCTTCCTTTAACTGATCGATGAATGCTAATGTGACCTCAGATACCAGTCTTTAGGCCACTTTCCTTCCCTAACTACACTTAATATCCAGATGACCTTGTCCTTTCTATGCTTTAAATATCATCTTTATGTTAATTACTCCCAAAGGAATATGTCAGTCCCAAATTTTACCTCAACTCTAGAGCCTTATGTCCAACTGCCTGCTCCACATCTCCACTTTGATACCAAATGGAGTATCTCATGCTTGACGTGGTTTTAAACAATTTTTTTAATTCTCTCACACCTCTATGCTTGCTTCTTTTTTAAGGTTTCCTTTCTCAACAGATGTGATTCGAGCATGCAATACATAGTTACTGAATTTGTTTGTGATTGATTAAGAACACAAAAAGCGTAATAGTGAGAGACTACAACTCCATAATTAGAAAAATTAACTCAACATAAAGGAAAACGTAGGCAGAATTCTCATGGAACAGTAGACGTGATAAGAAGGATGTGATCAAAAAGGGACCCACTTTCACTAACTTTACATAGCACTTGCATAATATGCCACATTTAACAGATGGCTTAATCATTTTAGATTTGGTTTAGCGAAGTCTTTATCTCACAGAGATTCCTGTACTCAGCCGGGCTCGGTGGCTCAGCCTGTAATCCCGCGCTTTGGGAGGCTGAGGTGAGTGGATTGCCTGAGCCCGCGGGTTCGAGACCCGCCTGGGCAACTTGGCGAGACCTCATCTCTACAATAAATCAAAAAAAAAAAAAAATAGCCGGGCGTGGTAGCACGCGCCTGTAGTTCCGGCTACTCAGAAGGCTGAGGCGGAAGGATCGCCGGACACCAGCAGGTCGAGGCTGCGGTGGCCGGGACCGGCTACTGCACTCCAGTCTGGGCCACAGAGTGAGACTCCAACTCAAAAAAAAAAAAAAAAAGATCCCTGTACTCCATATTCCACCCTCCTAAACGCCAGCCCAATAAGAAAGGCTTTCCTGATGTTGCTAACAGTATCCAAGGTTACAGGAGATTGATTCTTCCCATAGTGTCTCCAAAAATGAAGGCAGGAACTAATTGCTGGAAGTTAAATTTAGAACTTCAGTGAGATTTGGGAAAGTGAGTTTTCTGTCCATGGCTTTCTGTAAGGAGTATGTATGAATGATCACATTGGATGTTTAAAAACTGAAAGGAAACTAAAAACATACCAGTTCATGTCTTCATTGTTTTGCAAGATTTTTTAAACTTTTTTATGTTTAATTATTATGGATACATAATAGTTATATTTAACCATGGGATATATGTGATTTTTGATATTTGATACAAGAATACAAGGTGCAGTGATCAAATCAGAATAATTGAGATTTTCATTGCCTCAAGGACATATTGTTTCTTTGTGTTAGAAACATTTTAATTTCACTCTTTTAGTTATCTTGAAATATACAATAAAATATTTTTAACTGTAGTGGCCCTATGCTACAGAACACTAGATTTATTCAATCCATTTCACTGAATTTTTATACCCAGTGACTGCTCCTTCTTTACCCCCCCCCAACACCTTTTCCAGCCTCCAGTAACTATCATTCTACTCATCAACTCCATGAGTTCAATTTTCTTTTTAGCTCTCGTATATGAGTGAGAGCACGTAACATTTATCTTTCTGTGCCAGGTTTATTTCACTTAACATAGTGTCCATCAGTTCATCCATCTTCTTTCAAATGACAGGATTTCATTCTTTCTGTGGCTGAATAGTATTTAATTATGTATATATACCACCTTTTCTTTATCTATTCATCTATTGATGGAATGTAGGTTGAGCTCATATCTTGGCTACTGTGAATAGTGCTGCAATAAACATAAGAGTACAGAAATCTCTTCAATGTACTGATTTTCTTTTTTGGGAGATATATGCCCAGCAGTGGGATTGCTGATCATATGGCAATTCTACTTTTCATATTTTAAGAATATTCATATCGTTCTCCATAGTGGCTATATTAATTTACATTCCCACCAACAGTGTACAAGCATTTTTGCCAGCATTTGTTATTAACTGTCTTTGGATAAGAGTCATTTAAACTGGAGTAAGATGATATCTCATTGCAGTTTTAATTCACAATTCTCTAATAATTAGGGATGCTTAGCATTTTTTCATATACCTGTTGGCCATTTGTATGTCTTCTTTTTGAGAAATATCTATTCAGATCTTTTGCCATTTATTAATCAGTGTAATTGGTTTTTTCCTATTTCAGTTGTTTGAGCTCCTTGTATATTCTGGTTTTTAATTCCCTGTTAGATGAGTAGTTTCCTATTTTTCTCCCATTCTGTGGGTTGTTTCTTTACTTTGTTAATTTATTTCCTTTGCTGTGCAGAAGTTTTTAGCATGATATGATCCCATTTGTCCATTTTTGCTCTGTGTCTGTGCTTTTGAGGTCTTACTCAAGGAATCTTTGCCCAGACCAATGTCCTGGGGTATATCCCCAGTTTTCTTCTAATAGTTTCATATTTACAGGTTTTAGGTTTAAGTCTTTAATCTTTTTATTTGATTTTGTATATGGAGAGAGATAGAAGTCTAGTTTCATTTATCTCTATATGGATATCCAGTTTTCCCAGCATTATCTTTTAAAGAGACTTGTTCCCAGTGGATGTTCTTGGCATCTGTGTTGAAAATGCAGTTGACTGTAAATGCATAAATTTATTTCTGAGTTCTGAGTTTTGTTCCATTGGTCTATGTGTCTGTTTTTATGCCAGGACTATGCTGTTTTAGTTACTATAGCTTTGTAGAACAATTTGAAGTCAGGTAGTATGATGCCTCCAGCTGTGCTCTCTTTTGCTCAAAATTATTTTGGCAATTCTGGACTTTTTATGGTTCCATATAAATTTTAGAGGTATTTTCTTTCTTTTTCTATGAGTAATGTTATTGGTATTTCGATAGAGATTGCATTGTAACTATGGATTGCTTCATATAGTATGGTCATTGTAACAATATTCATTCCTCTGATCCATAAATAATTTTAGTGTTTTTCCATTGTCTTTCACCAATGCTCTATAGTTTTCATTGTAGAGATCTTTCACTTCTTTAGAAAAAATTATTATAAGATGCATGTGAAACTCCAAAAAAAACCAAAACAGAATTGCCAAAGCAATTCTCTGCAAAAAAGGACAAAGCTGGAGTCATTATTCTACCTGATTTCAAATTATACTGCAAAGTTATGCATACAGATGAATAAAATCTTTCAGTATTTTATTCTTTCTGTAGCTATTTACATGGGATTACTTTCTTGATTTCTATTTCCGATTGTTTGCTGTTGGCATATATAAATGCCACTGATTTTTGAATGTTAATTTTGTATCCTGCAACTACACTGAATTTTTTAAATCAGTTCTAATAGTTAAAAATCAATCCAAAAATCATTCTGTCCATCTCAATGTTTTGATCCATATCAATGTAAAAACATGTCTTTTAGAATGTAGTTCCATAAAATTGCTCTGTGAAAAAAAGGAATTCTTCAAAGTCGAAAATCTGAGGAAAACCATCAGCCTTCTGCTTCTCTTGAGGAAAAACATAGCACAGAAGTGTGTTAAAGTTGCTGAAACTTCCTTAAATAAGAAAACTCACTTGATTCTGTTTATTCTAAAGTTTATTTGACCTCAGACATCTCTTTATGCAGCACTTGTGATCACTCCTCAAATTGTTGTACCTCAGAACATGTCATGACAAGTCTCAAGCTACAAAATCCCAATTGAGAAAGTCTTGAAATTAAATGGCAAATTGGCGAAAACTGCAGATTCTTTTCAGATTAAGTTGTCAAATATTTATTTGTTTTCTAGACAAAGTCATTGTTTCATATCCAGATATTTGGAAAATGTACAGAAATAACCTGAGTTTCCTTCAGTCCTAAAACTCTTCAAGAAATTTATAACCATTTGTAATGTATTTTGGAAAAACACTTCATGTTTCTTATTTTATGAGCACTCAAAAGCATTTTGTTTATGAAACAAAATATTTACCAGACAAACAGAGAATCAGCTACATCTTTCAAATATACCTTAAAATCATCAAAATGCAATTCTAGTATTAAAAGAAAGTCTACCTTAAAAGTTATTCGATTTGAAATGTATTTATAGAAAAGAAAATTAGAGAGGTAAATAGTTGTTGAAAAATGGAGATGTCATTGGTTAATAATTCTAGTGAAATAATCAAATCAAAAGTCTGACCTCCAAGTTAAGAAAAACAATGTGCTAAGTTTAATTCACACACACCAAAAAAGTGGAATAGAAAACCATGGAAATGCATGGTCCAACACATGAGGCTATAAAAAAGCCTTAGAAAGATTACATCCCATTATACCAAAGAAATTGCTATGATCAGAAATGCCAAGAAACTAGATTTCTGACCTTTTAAAACAATGAGAATATAGATGTGTCTACATAATTTTGATATTTCCTGCCTTCTAAAGACATTCCTGTCTATTCCCAGCTGTATCTACATAAAAAAAGAAATGAAGCAATGACAATTCTGACAAGGATGTTTTTCACAATAGAACACACACATCTTTGAACCCAGCTCAACATACACTGAGCTATATTTTATCTCAGGCATACAAATGTGATGGTGGAGAACGTGGTAGGGTGGCATGTGTCTCCATAACTTCATTTATTCATTTCTTTCTTTACTCAGTAAGCCTGTTTGGAAAGACAGATATCAGCACGTTGTTAAGAGTTTGGGGGTGAGCCTTGTCAGAGCTTGGCAAGACATGCAGATAACTCACTAGAGCAAAAGTTAGAGAGTGATGCATACAATTAACTAACAAGGAAGATACAGCCAAATTATTGCTCTAGAAGCAACTGGTACAAGCAGAGATTTGACAGAGTTGATCTGTGGTATCTCAAAAGGACTCCTCTTCTTCGTTTTACTCACTCACTACCAGTAGGTAGAGATGACACACAGGCAAAATTGAACCTGGTAAGAATTTCTCCTTAATGCATCATTATTGTTTCCTCCTACAAGCTACACAAGTGGTTTTAGACCCTTAATCAAGGCATCGAGGATTTTCCATATGATATTCCTGCACAGGGCACCAGCAAAGCAAGGGCCAAAATGAAGAATGATTAAGAATTTGATATTCGATATATTTTTGAAAGCAAAAGATTAGTCAACATGGAGAGAGAAAGGCAAAAATTTGGGGAGCTATCTGTGCATCAATCAATCTATCTATCTATCTATCTATCTATCTATCTATTTATAAATATATACACATAGAGAGAGAGAGAGACACCATCCTATGTTCAATGCCTCAAGGTACTAAAGGTTTTAATCGGGCCTACGTAAAATGCCAATTAGAAACTCACTTCCTTGTGGTTCCCCACTTACCTCTCTCTCTCTTCTCTTCCATTAAGAATAAAATATCCCTAACTTTATATAATGTTGCTGCAATTATTCACTTCTACAATTCTTCTAAAGAGTAATTTAGAAAATCAGAAACAGATGCACACACACCCAGATGCATACCTTATTTTATTATGTTTCACAGACATTAACAGTTTTTACAGATTGAAAATTTGTGTCAATTCTGAGTCAAGCAAGTCCATTGGCACCTTTTTTCCACTTTTTTCCACTTCTTTTCACTTTTTGTCTCTGTGTCACATTTTGGTAACTCTCACAATATTTCAAACTATTTTTTATTAGTATATTTGTTATGGTGATCACTGTGATCAGTGATCTTTGATGCTACTACTAAAGCTATCCTGGGGGCACCATAAACCATGTCCACATAAGACAGCTGAACTTACTTGATAAATGCTATGTGTGTTTTCACCAAATAACTCCTCCATCTGACTGTCTGCAGGCAACCACAGCAGCAAGAAGATGGCCCCTAACTCCTTTCTGCCTTCTATGTTTCAGATTAGTATATGTTATTGACAGTATCTACATCATATCGAGAGCTCTAACAGTAGGGACGCTAGGCTATGTAGCATTTTGCTTACCTGTCCCCACAATGCAGGAAAAACCACAGAATAAGATGGGAGTGGATGCTGAGTGTTGGAAGACAACTTCCAAAATTGAAGTCCATCAAAGTTATTTTTCAATAACCATTTTTCAATAACCATTACTGACAATATACCAAGCTCACTTCCTTGTGGTTCCCCACTTACCTCTCTCTCTAATATACTGACATTATACCAAAGTCTTGTTTTAAAAGAGAATGAAATAGTGTGATCCATTTGTAATCCCACTTTTACGGGAAACTCAAAAATCTACTGTTTTTGTACATACATAACATATACTTATCTTGGTTCAAATTTTAAAAAGTAATCATGACAGAAAGGATGGGGGAAAGAATAAGTCTCTTTGGTGTTCAACTTTTTCTTTGGGTACTCCTCTTATTAGAAAAGGGAAAAGGGTCAGGCACAGTGGCTTACGTCTGTAATTCCAGCACTTTGAGAGCCTGAAGTGAGAGGACTGCCTGAGTCCATGGGTTCAAGACCAGCCTGGGCAACTTGGCAAGACCTCATCTCTACAATAAATGAAAAAAAAAATAGCCAGACGTGGTGGCACGCACCTGTGGTTCCAGATACTTGGAAGGTTGAGGCTGAAGGATCACCTGAGCCCAACCGGTCAAGGCTGCGGTGACCTTGAATGTACCACTGTACTCCAGCCTGATTGACAGAGTGAGACTCCTACTCAAAAAAATGAAAAGGGGAAAGGAAGAATATAATCTCCTAGTTATGTGAAACAAGATGAAAGTTATTTAAAATCTACATTAGTTGGCATATTTTGAAGTCAGAGGCTTAGTAGAGACCCTTGCAATTAAGTCAGAGTAAAATAATTATAAAAAATTTTCATAAATGAAGTAATAAACATAAATTTATGAAGAAGAAAACCTTACAAATCAGAATTATTAGGAAAAGGAAAGTACAGCAAGAAATCACTTAGAAGTACTTGCAGTTTTGAAAGGTTGTGGAAATGTGCGTGTTATTCTACAGCTTTTTGAAAACTCTATGGAGAGGTTGCTTTTTCACAAGGTGGTATCCTGGGGTGCTTCCACTCCTAATAGATTAAGGGGTCTCAACTATGAAGGCAGGAGTGGGAAAGGAGGAAGAAAGAACAGAAGGCAATTTGCCCATCGATATAGTGACCATCAAACTGCTTTGCCTGAACAGTTTGGTTTATACCTCTAGTTCTTTTTATTTTAAAAAGTTTTCTAGTTTGAGAGCTAAATTATATGACCATTCTAATTGGCAAGAGGAGTAAAGAACTGAGATTATAAATAACATTAAATTAATTGCACGTGTAATGGAACATGCAAGGAGTGAACAATGTGTAGAGGAGAGGAATCTCTGAAATTGGGTCAGTTGCCAGAAGGAAAGCCTTATTTGCCTCCTGAATGGAATAATAAAGTCAATAGACAAAGGTCAATTACGGTCCTTCACTAAATACATTAGATTTTAGCTTTTTTCATCTTTGATTCCTTACCAAATCAATTGGGATATGAGTATTCCTAGTTAATCATAAATTGTGCATCTGAAGGAATATCAATAAGTCATGTTGTTCAATCTCTTTTAAATAGCTAAGACACAGAGCTAACTGCAGAAAGCCCTTAGTATTTACAGATTTAGCATCCTTGAAATTACTTCTCTTTTGGCTTCCCTGAAACCAGGCTTTCCTGCCTTACTTCCTATAGAGACTTTTATTTATTTACCCTCATTTATAGTTCTTTCTTGTCTATCTGACCTTGACAATTCTGGCAAACTTACATGTGTAAAAGATATTTTGGGAAACATTGATTACATTTGAGTACAATTTAAGTATTATGTTAGTGAATTATTGTCAATTTTCTGAGATATGATAATGGAATTGTGGTTATGTAAAATAATGTCTTTAGTTTTGGGAGATCCTTGCTGAAGTATTTAGGGGTAGAGTTTCATAGTATCTGCAGCTTACTTTGAAACAGTATGGAGATATTTAGGGGTAGAGTTTCACAGTATCTGCAGCTTACTTTGAAACAGTATGACGAAATATGTGTAGATAGACATAACCATAAATATAAATGTAGATATAGAGATAAGTAGATAGAGAAACAAAATGTTAACAACTGATGAATCTAGGTGGTCGGTATAAGGCTATTCATTGTACCATGTAGCTTTGCTCAAACTTTTGTGTATTTGAAATTTATTATAATAAAAGAATAGGAGTTCAAGACCAGCCTAGGCAACAAAGCGAGACCTTGCTTCTACAAAAAAAAAAAAAAAGAAAAAAAGAAAAGAAAAGAAAGAGAAAGAAGGGAAAAGAAAAAATGATCCAGGGGCAGTGGTATGTGACTATAGTCCCAGCTACATGGGAGGCTGAAACAGAAGAATCACTTGAGCCCAGGAGTTCAATGCTGCAGTGAGCTGTGACTGTGCCACTGCACTGCAGGATGGGCAACAGAGTGAAACCCTGTCTCAAAAAATAAAATAAATTTTAGTTCCATCTTTTGAAATTCCAACTCCTTCTCCTGGTTCTACCCCTGACATACCCTTTCTAGATGACCTCATTCATTCTTTAACTTTAAATATCATCCAAATTCCCCTACATTATATTTGGCTCAGATCACACCTCCAAACTCTAGTATAGATACTGTAGTCTATCAACTATTTGACATTCCCCCTAGATATTGCATATGTATTTCAAATTTGACAGGTTTAAAACTGAATTTCTTACTTCCCACCCCTCAACAAATCTATTCAACTTTCAACAGTCTTCAGCTAAGTATTTAACACTTTTTTTAGCCAAGAGCTTAAGTCAGAAATCTGGGTATAATTTCTGATTCCTACCTCTTCCTCCATTCAACCCATTAATAAATTCTATCAATTTTCCCTCCAAAATATAACTCGAGACTATGACATTCTCTCTAGATGTCATCATTACTCTGTTCCAGCTATGTACTAAACCTTGTCTGGATTACAGCAACAGCCTCTTAGTTAGTATCTGTACTCACTTTTTTTTCTTTAAGTTTTCTACAGAATATCCAAGTTAATTTTTAAAAGCATGAATCAAGTCTTTGAATCCTATATTTAAAGTAAAATAGCTTCTTATTGCATTTAGAACACAACCCACACTCCTTTCCAGAACCTTCAAGGCCAGCCTTAGTCCAGCTCCAGCCAACTCTTCCACTTCCTCTTGAGTCCTCTCCATCCATACTCATTGTTCTCTTTATACCAGTTTCCTTTCTGTGTTCATACATTTTTAAGCCATTCTCTCCTCAGAATTTTGTTCCATGATCTTTCATCTTTCTGGTCAGCACTTTCTTTTTATTTATTTAACAAATTCTCAAATAGCACTTGCTATGTGTCTGGGATACTTTTTAAAGAACTTTAGGAATATTGACACATTTAATACAACACTCTTATGAGGTAAGTGTTATTTTCCTTCTTTTATAGATGAAGGAAGTGAAGCACAATGAAGTTAAATGATAAACAATATTCTAAAGAGCATGCTATGTACTGAATTGTGCCCCCTCCAAATTCAAATGTTGAAGCTCTTATACCCAATATGATGGTTATTGGAGATGGAGGCTTTGGGTAGGTGTTAATCAGGGTTCTCCAGAAAAAAGAGAAAGAGACAGGGACAGAAGTTTATCTTAAGGTATGGGGTCATGCAATTACAGAAACTGAGTAGTCTCGCAATCTTTTTTCTGCCAACTGGAGACCCAGGAAGACTGGTGGTACAGTTTGAAGGCCTAAGAGCTGAAAGACTGATGGTACCCAAATTTGAAAGCCTGAGAACCAGGAGTGTTGAGAACAGGAGATCAATATTCCAGTCAAACAGTCAGGTGGAGGGAGAGTGAATCCAACCTTCCTCTGTTTTTCTGTTCCATTCAGGCCTCACTGAGGCAGGGAGAGTCTGTTTTATTCAGTTTACGAATCCAAGTGCCAGTATCTTCCCCAAATAACCTCACAGACATATCCAGAAATCATGTTTAAACAGATATTTGAGCATCCCATGGCCCAGTCAAGTTGACACATAAAATTAGCCATCACAAGAGGTAATTAGGGATAGATGATGAAATTAGTGGCTTTATAAGAAACTGCCACGTGAAGAGGGCCCTTACCACAAACCAAATTGGCCAGCACTTTGATCTTGAAATTCCCAGTCTTCAGAACTGCAAGAAATAAATGTTTGTTGTTACATCTACCTAGTTTGCAATATCTTATTCTGGCATCCCTCGTAGACTGATGCAGATCATCGTCAATAGAACCAGATTTTGAACCCACATCAGTGTTTCCAAGTCTGCACTTTATGCAACTACACTATAACTCTGTAGGAGTGAAAAAGTATAACACCTTCTCCTCACACATTTCAAGGTCCATGGCCAACACTCTTATAGCAAAAGCCAGATTAATAAGAAAAAATAAATAAAAATTATTTAACCAAAATTTTGTGTGACACAGGAGGCTTCAGAAATGAAGACCCAAAGACATAAGAAAAATGGGTACATTTTGATGCTTAGGTTCAATGAAGAATGGACAGCCATGTAGTAATGTGATTGGACAAAAAGTAAGGTGAAGGAGGAACCCAGCAAAGTCTCTTTGCTCAGATTTTTTGTGGCTTCTTGATATAGCATTCCTTCCTCTGGGTATAGGACATCTGTCACATGACGATCTTCAAGGGGCAAAGGAGAAGGTCAAGGAACAACATTTTTAGTTTTTATGCCTTAATTTGGGGAAGGGGAATTCTGGTCTCTGTGATCCGTTTTAGAAGAGAAATGAGGGAAGGAGAAAAGAAAGCAGGAGAAGGTCAGAGAAAACTTTTTCTTCTGAAGCCTTTCCAATCAGTTCAAAGTAATTAGCATGCCAAAGTGCCATACTTTGGGGTATCATGTTCTGAGCCCCAAAATGAGCTTAGATTCCATTCTTCACCAGGTGCTCTGTCTCTTAACTTAAACAACTTCTTTAGATGTGATCTTCTCTGAGTACCCTATCTACTTCATCACAGTTTAGTGTTTCTTTCATTGTTTTTCTCAAAGTATTCAATAGTTTTCTCAAAGTATTATGCATATTTTTCATGAATGTTGCCTGTTTACCTTTCTACTTACCTGCTATGTAACAAGTACTATTGGGTAATGGTATACAAGAATGGATAAAATACACCTTATCCCTACTCACTTAGAATTTATAGTCTAGATTCATCTTCTTTGTTGCAAGCATCAGTGGAGAATGAACACACGATGAAGAATTAAGACCAGATCAAATTAGGGCAGGCCAGGAGATAGTTTGAAGATGAGCATTAGACAAGGATCTAGAATTGCTGGTCTAGGTTAAGTCATGACAAGGAAGAAGAGACAAGAATAGGGAAGGCCAGGAGAGCTGCTCATGGAGAGTACCTGACAAGAACTTTTCTCCCCACTGCAGAAAAGGGTTTTCATCCCTTCAGCAACTGTGCATTTCAGGCAGTACCTGAAGCAGACCTCAAACAAGAGCAGCATGACCTGATTGCTAACAAAAGATGGATGTTCCCAGAAAGCAGAATGAACCATGGTGGAAATTGAAATCTTGCCTCCATCTTTCAAAGACATGATATCAGTATTCTGCAATACATTGGGCTACTAGTTACTCTGCTGATTTAAGCATCCCAGATAGATGGAATTCATCTAACTCTAGATGTTTGCTAAGGGAGTCAGTGATCAAATGCACCCAATTCAGGATGGGAATCTGTCATCTCTAAGAGGGCAAGAACGTAATTAAGTGCAGCTCCAGCATACGACTGCAAGTTTGTCCACCTGACTGCCCTGACGTATAAGCCTCTTAGCAGATATAAAAGAGGAGAGAGTACTCATGAGAATCTGGTAGTTCTCAACTTGGGCTCACCCAGGTCCTGGGACCTCAAACTCTTGTGAATACCTTCTATATGTCAAGCTCTGTACTAAACAATAAAGATGAAGAGGTAAATAAATTATAATATGGCTCTTCTGTCATAGAGCTTACGTTCTAATAGATTTAGTAAACAAGTAAAATAAATTAACTCATGAATAAAAAATTATTTTTGATAATGATAAATGCTATGAAGAAAATAAAACAGTCATGTGATTGAGTGACTAAGTGTCAACAAAGTATTGTAGGAACTGGAGTTGTCTAAAAGAATCCACCTTCCCCTCCTGGAAGCAAAGTTGTTTCGGGCACACGGCTGCTCAGTTAATTACATTTTCCAAACTCTCTCACAACAAATTTGACCATGTCCTCACCAGTAAAGTAGGGAAGGAAATTATGTGCACCACTTTGGGTTCTGGGCTTTAACATACTGAACAGGGCTCACCTATGCTATTGGCTAGAGACTCTATGCAGTGGCTGACAATCCACAATCCAGCTTTCATTATTCAGACGACAATACTCCAGGGTATGACAGAGCAACAAGATGGGATCCGTGAATAACTTCATGGAGCAGAATTTTCTCATAACCTGAACCAATTACATCAATACTACAGCAGCTTAGCCCTCCCCCAACGAGGCAATGGGGTCTTGGGGCAGAAATATTAAGTAGGATGGTCATAGGAGATGGCCCTTAGGAGGTGAGGCCTAAATGATGGGAAGGAGTTAGCCTCGTGACGATGTTGGGGGTGGGGGTGGAGCAGAAAGAGCATTAATAGAATGCCAGACAGAGCTTGGTAAATTCCTAGTCAGGACCTTGATAAGACTCAGCCACGACGTTAACACTAGAACCACAGGCACCAGTAAACCTTTGTCAGAGGACTAAGAGCTAGATCACGAAGCTCTGAAAAGGGCGAAGGTGAAAAACAAAGTAAGCCCAAGTACAGGCCAGGCTTAAGGCAAAGATCAGAATCCGGTGACCACAGGGTCTTCTGTGCAGAATGTCCAGATTTCACAGTCAAAGGTCAAAAGAAAGTGGACAGCTGATATTTGGGCAAACAGAAGTAGCAGGAGCCATGATAAGCAGCTGGTCAGACAAACTAGAATAAGTTTAGTCATTTAATCATCTGGCATAAATATGTTTTTGTTTTTAATTAAGATACTATATTTGTGTGTATGTGATGGAACCTGCCACAGTGACATACCTGGACCCTCTGTTCTGCAAAGTGAGGATATATTACTGTTTATTTGCCTTAACAGTGTTGAGAACTGTTTCTTTGTTTTGTTGTTCAAGTAACACCCATTGGCCTACACATAGTGGTCTGTATGTGCCTGAGATTTCAAGCAGATCATAAAAAAAAAAATGTGTGGAAAGATAGAAGAAGGCAAAGAGCATATTGCCACCGAGAAAGATATTGGCTTGTAATGATTTTTTTAAGCTCCCTGAAGATACACACGAAAATAATTTTCTGAAAGTTCCTAAACTCTTAAAGAATGACAAAGGCAGGAACGCAAAGGCCTATGAGGATAATTAAGAACCAAGCAATTCAGAGGAGTAGATAAGGACGAAGAAAGCAAACAAGAGGCAACATCAGGGATGCTGGGAGTTGAAAAAGTTTGTACCTGAATCTGATTTTATGTGTTTCTCGTTGGGGCATAAGTCTAAGGTGACTAATAGAGAACCAACAAGCAGGAGTGTAGAAAAAGAGACATCTTGCCAAACAAGCTCAATTCTTTTTATTTTGTCTTCAGTGAAGGTGGAGAAAATATTTTTTAATCACAGCATCATTTTTTATGTGGAGGCCAATGGGCTCAGTTGCCCCTTCTCATCTTCTGTTAGAGTGAAAAAATACATTATTTTTCTAGGAAGTCAGAAAGTTTCATAAAATGCTAAGAGATCTAATTTGAGGTGGTATTTTGATTGTTGCTGTTCCGCCCACAGCAACAGAGGCTCCAGCCCTCGTGGACATGATGTTCTGGTCCTTTCCTCCAGTCCATCATGAGAACACCGCTGAGGGAGGGGATGGCTCTGTTCTCTCCCACAGAGGAAGAGCGGGGCGGTGGTTTCAGGGCTACTGTGAAGCACCATCATTTCCTACTGAGTTAGCAGTCCTCTTACTTCTCTAATAAAAACTCATCAAAGCTTCCCTATTCCCTCGGGATTCAGCTAAAACTCCAGAACATGGCTTGGCACACCCCTCATCCCTCCTTACCCTTCCAGCCACATGTCTCCACATTCTCACCTCACATCCTTGAGTTCTGGTCATACAGAACTAACCAGAAATTCTCGCAAAGCAACACGCACTCTCTCTCCCTCTCCCCTGCACCTTGGCTTCCCTCCTCTTCTCCTAGCAAACCCTCCCACTCATTCTTCAGCGCTCCATCTAAACCCCACTTCGTCTGTCTGGGAAGCAGACCCCAGCATGAGGGAATGCTCCCTGACCCTTGTGACATTCTGTATCAACCCTGTCAGAAAGAGAACTGCCTTCCATTTGACACTTCCTCCCCGCCACCTTGAGGGCAATCTGTCTCACCTCCACTGTGATCAGCACCCAGTTCAATGTCTGCTATCCAGAAGGCAACCAGTAGATACTTGTTCAGAAAATATGTTTAATTTTTTTGCTGAAGTCAATAAAGGGGCAACCCCTTTGGGTCCCCTCCCACTGTGGGAGCTTTTCTGTCCTCTCAATAAATCCTGCTTTAAATAAATAAATAATAAAAGTCAATAAAGATCATTTTTATGCATTCAGAAATAGGGCCTCAAATCCAATTTCAAAGCCCTATTTCTCAGTATGCCCAAACACTGTGGTTCCCGAGTCGTACCTCATTTTTCCTTCTCACTTACTTTTACACCAGATTTTAAAAGGCAACCCTTTGGCCCATGAAAAACTAAAGTTTGAATTCTTTGTTTATGCACCTTTCATAAAAAAATTTACTTGACATAAGTTTAAATAGTAAATACTAGGGCAAAACCTGTGTAAGACTGTTTCTGGGAAGATCATAAGAACTTCACAAAAAGACCTTTATATAACCCTGTTAAAAAAGAAAAATAGAAAAAATTTTAAAAGGCCTTTGACTCATAAAGAATTAGCTCTCCTTTTAATTCAATACCAGTGATTTGCGCGACACAAAACCATAAGGTGAAGTACCACAGGATGTGTGTCTAGCATATTTCCTTTTAGGTAAACTTGGCCCAGTGTATGTATAAATAAATTTTCTATCACATTTTTAGAGAAGCTGATCAAAAGAGGCCTCTAGCTGAGTCAAGACAGATGAGGAGACACCATGACAATTTTCATCATACACGATTCCTCGAGAAATTTCTGTGGCTTATTCAGGTGCTCTCACATAGAGTAGAAAGTGATTCATTTTTAAGAGGAAGAAACAGGCATAAAATGAGAAAGCTGCTTGTAAGTCTTACCAGGCTCAAGTTGTGCTATTTTAGAATGATGTTTCTTTGCATAGAAGACTGGTTGTCCTCATTCCTCCTTCCTTTCATTCAATAAAGTCCTCATGAAGCACCTTGTGCTCAAGGCAACGAGGACCCCAACAGGGCATGTCCTTGTCCTCCAAATGTTCAGCACATCACACATATTTTTAGAAATAATAACCACAGTGGATGGTGAGTACCAAAAGAGAATCATAACTTTAGTACTATCAACATAGGCACACTTTGGCTTTGAATAATCCATGACTGTGTATTTTGCCCATATTAATTAAAATATCTTTGTTCCTTTCTCACTGAGATGTAAGTATCTTGACAGCAAGATACTTAAGATACTTTGTATCCTGCATAGCATTGTTTCTCTAAATTTACCAGGACTCACAGTAATAAATACATTTTGCGTTGTGACTCAATATACACATATACACCTGTAACCAAAATTTTACCAAAACATACCTACCATTACCAGATCAATGCATTCTAGTGTTTTCTATTTTGTAATATTCTATTCTAGTCCTTTCCATTAAGGACAAAAGAAAATCCACACTGAGCTTATGACACACTAAATAAGCCATAACTCCAATATCAAGTTGCAACATGTATTTAGAAAGTGAGGCTTTTTTTTTCTTTACCCCATAAAGCATTTATCATGACTTTGGCACAGATCACTCAAAAATAATTTAAAACAAGGCCCATGAAGCTGAAATTGTTAGTCAGACAGTAAGTTCTTTTCCTTCACTATTTAGCTGCCTTAGGATTCAAAGGATTTGAGCTACAGCTGTGCCCTTTCAGCATTGAGGATACATAACTATTAAGTTGATTTACCATAGCTTGTTGGAAACTGTAAAAAAAGTCCTGCAGAGGTCAAGTCTGTTAGTCCTTTGGGCATCCTATGGGCATCCTCTCCCCACAAGGTGACACTGGGGTTAGTAGAGCTCTTTGGGGTGAGGGAAATGTGAGAAGAATGAATAACCCCTGTTGAGAGTGAATCTCTTAAACTTGGTTGTTGAAAGGATTAGAATCCTTTATGAGGCGGATCCTAAGCTAAGGGGTCATGGTGGAGAAGCTGCTCTAGATTAGGTTCCAGGTAGGTCCATGCAGCCAAGGTGTACAGATGGCAGAGTAGACAGTGGGCATAATCCAGACAACAATGCCACTGTGAAGCCTGCACTCTTCTCATGAGCCCGACCAGGCTACAGGTGTCAGGACTCAGTTACATGTCTATTGCAGACCCAGAATTCTAATTTCTACGTGTGACTACCTTCAGTCATGAGATTATTCACCAGGTATTCACATTTTTTGCTAATACTTTGCAGGTCTTTTGGAGCCAAAGTTATGATAAACACTTTATGGGGTAAAGGAAAAAAAGCTCACTTTCTAAATACATGTTGCAACTTGATACCACAACTGGTTATAGAGAGAGGCAATGAAAAAAATGACTGCAGTGAAGTGTAACCCACTTACCCACAGGAATCTGATATGCAAGCATTGGCCTTATGGACCTGCCAACAGTGTTTGAGAACAAATAAGTGAACAGAAAGAATATAGTTCCACTATATTCCCTGAATTAAACAGGTTAATGGCAAGGATTCAGCATGGAGCTACACAGTGCATAAGCAAACAGAGACAGAAACTATATGTCCATTCAGCTGGAATAAGCAAATTCTGGCTGCTACTTAAAAATATCAGAAATGTCGATCTACCATGTCACCAAAATTGTTTTCAAAATGCTCAGGCAGCCAAATAAATCACTCTGTGTCTTCCACCTGCTACCTGTGGATTGACAGTATTTATAAACCACCGTGTTCACATTCTCAGACTCCAAGGAAATGTTCTTACTACACTGAAAGCTTCTGCACTTCATACATTCAGCAAAGGACAGGCAAGCCTTTTTGTTGAGGTGACTGTGTCTACCGCCTGGGTTATAGAGAGGGTAAATCGTTCCTCTTGTAAAACCAGGGGTAGTAAGTGGCAGTGCTCTGGACCTACCATATTGCAAAGGATCCCCAGACAGGTTTTTGCTTCCCCATCTGGGTATTTGCAATGGCAGAATAAAGAACACACATTTTGTCACATCTCAAAGGCCTTTCACACTCTGAGGCCTGATTCCCTTTCTACCAACCAGTGTCCTCGCCCAGCACTCCACTCCAGTCACTGTGCCCTGAGTAGGCTGTGCCTGCAGTGTCAGTGAACTTGTTCGTGACCTTGTGAGTGCCTTGGACCATTCTGATTTCTGTGCCTCAGTTTCCCCACCAGTCCCATGAGGATATTATCTTCCCTATCCTCTCTCCATCACATGTTCGCAAGGTTCAAACAAGATAGAGCAGGCAAAAGCATTTTTCAAATTTTAAACTGCTATACATTTGGATGTGCAAACACTATTAGAAGTGGTCGAGTCAAGTACACACAATAGTCTGTGACAAAAAATACATTATTTTCTTCAGCCTGTTTTGTTTTGCTGTCTTGGCTCCCGGCAGCCCAAAGTAAGGTCCTTTATGTTCACTTAATAACATTTCTTGTCAAATTTCTCAAACATAAAGTTTTATATGCAACCAGCACAAGAACTGCAGTCTGGCTGCTGGGATGTTTTCCAGAAAGGGACAAGAGAAGGAAGAGTAACTCACTCCATTCTAGCCAAAAGCAAGCAGGTTTTCTTGTTAAGGACTCTCCTGGAGGTAGGACATTTCAGCACTCACATTATTTTTTCCTTTCAAAGCCTTTCCCCTGAGCCTTCTGCAGCTTGTCCATGGTACATAATTCTGAATCACCCGACCACTCAGGACACTGGGATCTGGAGGCAGTGGCAAATGTATTTCACATTCAGGAGGAGAAACATTAGCAAGCACAACATTTAATATGCTGTGTGCCGCAAGGATCAGGGGCTTAGACTTTCCATTTCGGCTTCACTGGCTAGACTGCAATCTGAACAAGAGTGTGCAGTGATGCAGTGTGTTTGGCCCTCATCTGTGTCAAGCAGCAGTTTTATCATCAGTAAGGAAGCATTAAGTGAACCCCAGGGATAGCATATGTATTGTATTTAGAGGAAGGGGTGAAATCCATCAATGCCGTGTACTTTAAAAGGTTTTCATGCTGTTCATGAGAAACTATAAGCTTAGATTCCTTTGTCCCAGTTAAAGAGAAAATGGCTGTAGTAAAGAAAGATGGATTTAAAATAGTGTTTACCCATGGAGTGAACCTAAGTGATAAAGGAAGATAGATCAGATAATGGACATCACCCAGCACATTGCAGAAGCCACACACTATTTTGTATTTGCAGAAGAGCACCGTTTGGGAATTCTGCACTAGACATCCATTCAAATGAATCTTTTTATTGCTCTTGATTACACAATCTTTTAGCACCTCCTTGTCAGTTCCCAGTTGTCTCCTGTTAGAGAAGAATTACAATCAGTCATTATGCCAGGAGAGCGTAAACTTGAAGGGAGAGAAAGGTCAAACAGAATGGGTGGATGATAACAAGAAGAAGATATGCGAGTCAAGATTTCACTATGCAAGTTCGATTTGCACTCCTGTGCCAGGAATAAATAAACATAAACAAAGATCACAGACTTTCCTAATATACAAATAGTTATAACTTCATTCAACTCTACAGTCTATTGTCTGATTTATCATGAATTTATGAATTTGTTCATCAATTCCCAGCCACCAGGCCTTTGTCTCAGCTGTCCTACTAACTATAGTATCCTCCTGTCATGATGGCACCTACTAGAATCTTAGCCTTCCTTCATGATCCAGAGCTTTCTCATATTCTGCTACATGGAATTCATCTCTCCAGAAAACTGGTCTTAGCTATAGTGTAGCACTTAACACAGTATATGTGGTTTAGGATTGCTATTTATGGAAATGTTAAGTTGCCCCTACCCCACCATATTTTGAGCTATGAAGTCGGGCACTACGTCCTAACCATCTGGTGTCCCCGCTGTGCTTGGCACACTGTTGGTGCAGAGTGTGCACATGTTGTGCTGATGCAAATACGTGTTGTGCTGATGCATTTATGACCAACCTGTACATGAGACTAACTTGTGACTCTCCACTCCTTGTCTGCCTTTTCCAAGAAGGGTTGCTATTCTCTCAGTTCCTACCCAACTCCCACCCCATACTACCTCTTCTAACCTTGAGATGCCTGAACTCAGTTTTGTCCTAAGGAAATCCACAGCTTCACAATTTGACAAAAAGCCTTTGCTGACTTAACTATGTATAAATAAATAAAGTTCATCTGGTACATGGTTTGTTCTAAGACATGTATATATACTAACTGACTTAATCCTAATAACAATCCTATATGGTAATATTATAGATCCCTCTTTAAAGACACCACAAACTGAGGCACAGAGAGTAATTTGCCTGGGTTCTCACTGCTCATAAGTAACAAAACCAGGCTTTGAACTTTAGAGGTCTGGCTCTATACTGTTAACAGACACAGGAAATACACAGATGGAGAAGCCAAATTCTTTAAATTTCTAATACAAAACACCTGAAAAAACTTCAGTTTATTGGAAATTGTATAGGATGTCAAAGCTGAGGTCAGGACCTAGGAGTTCAAGATCAGAGATGGTAAATCCTGCTTTACCATTTCCAGTATATATCTGCTCTACTCCAACCAAGCTTAATGGATAAATATATGACTCCATTCCCAATTACTTCCAGTTTTTTGTAAGATTGAGGGGTAATTAACTATGAGAACAATTTGTTTACTTGGATATTAATGTGTAATTTTAAGTAAAAATGAAAGTTAATTATACAGAAGAAATACGTAAAGATCCTTTTCTAACACTCAAGAATCATCTGAATTAAAATCCAAGCTCTCCCTGGAGTTTTTGGTCCTAAAAACATTTGTTTTCCTGGAAAGAAACTGAATTCTCCTCAAGAATGGTTTAATAGATCAATGTTGGATCTAAGACTCAGAGTAAAGTCTTTCTGTTATTAGGAATTACTTTGCATTTTACCTTAAACAATATGTTATGGGTTTATCACCCCTCCCTAGGACCTGATTTACACAGATTCACTCCCTTGTTTCTTCCATAGGTCCTGCCTCTCCCCACCTGAAAGACTCCCTCTCCCTGCGTGAAAGACTCCCTCTCCCCAGGCCTTTTCCTCACTGAATCCTTCTTGTTCTTCAAAACTCATCTCAAGCACCTTCTCCTTGACCATCAGTGCACCTGAAGAGGACCTCCTCAGAGCTTCCATAGCACCTGGTTCACACCTCAGTCACAGCAATTATCATGTTGAACTGGAACAACCCATAACCTACAGACTTTCTTTGAGACTGTGAGCTTGTAGGAGAAGGTACAACCTGCTTATTCAGCCATGTCTTATTCAGGTCTCATTACCAGCATCTAATACAGGGCCTGGTGCATAGCAGGCATTTGTTCCTTCATTCAACACATCTGTATTGAGTGTCTACTGTGTCCAGGCCATATGTCAGACTAGGTATATCATGGTAAACAAAAACATGCATGGCCCCTGCCCTCATACAGTTTATAAACTAGCAGGAGAAACATGTCAACCAAATAATCATGCTACATGATTTGAACTGATATCAAAACACAACTAGGATGACAGTTATGATGTGAAGTACTCAGAGAATGTAATCAAGGAAAATGAAATAGAATGAAGAGAAAATGTTTTAGGAGAGAAGGTCATGTCAAGTTTCCCCTGAGCAAGCAGCCATTGAGCTAAGTTCTGAAGAAAGAGTGTGGAAGAATGTTCCAGGACAGAAACATCTCAGACAAAGGTCCTCTGGGTGAGAGGAAAAATGGTGTAAGTGTTCTGAGAAGGCTATTGGAAACAAAGCAGAGAAAGCAAGGGGAAAACACGAGAACAGAGACATGGCAGAGACCAGACCCTGCAAGAGGCCCTGTAGGACAAAAATGTTGTTCTTTATCCTAAGAGCACTGGGAAACACATAAGTTAATAATCAAGTTTATGCCTTAAGATGATGTCTCTGCTGCAGTATGGACAGAGAAGCAATGGATGGGAGGGGAGGTGGTATACGTGGCTCTGATACTTGTCCTGAAACTGCCTTTGTCCAACAAGTTTAAAGATTCTGAGGCTGTTTGAGGAGATGAAAGAAGGCCAGTATAGAAAGGAGTGAATGGGAAGTGAGTGAGAAGAATGGACTAGAACAGGTTGCAAAGCAAGAAGATATCAGACAGCCCCGGGCTCAGAGATCATATTATGGAGTTCAGATTAATTGCAAGAGTGTTAACACCAACTTGGATATACCCATAGGCTCCTAGCTTATATCTAGAGACTGGTTGTGTGGAGATGAAGGAGAAATTTTGCAGGAAAAGGCTACCTAAAAATAACAAATTTTCCTTCATCTCATTCAACATAATGGTTCTTGGCCTTAGAAAATGACAATGAAACCTTATTATTTTACAGGCTCATTCTGTATCAACATGTTACTATCACCTATTTAAAACAAGTTCCTCCATGAATTCTCTAAAGAAAACTTTTGTATACTCACAGTTGTCCAAAAGCAACCTAGCTTCCTGGAATTTTTATTAGCATCTGCAATAATCTTTAGATAGCACATCCCCTGCTAACAAAACTCCTCTCTAAACTTGGCCCCAGAAACCAGCAAACTACATCATTCATCAGGCAACATTTCTAGAATGCCCACTGTGTACTGAGCATAGAATTTGTCTCTACAAGTCAGGTAAATAAGCCATATTGCTTACAAATTGCTAAAACTCAAAGCCATAAATGCAATGAATGTAACAACAGAATCCGCCGGCCTTTGTCCATGCCTGCCTTGAGGGAAAATAAGGCTGCCTGGCCATAAAGGGTCTACTTTTCATTCAGAGGAGTACCCTGTAGGTCACAGAAAATGTCTTCTCACAAAATCAAGTCCTCAAAATCACTCAGTGTTTCTGATTGTAGTGGTCCTCCCCAATGTGTGGCAGGATTTCCAATAGTTTTCCCCTGGGAAGACTCTTCATAATGGTCACTGGCTCTCCTACTGACTAAAAGGGAATCTTGCTGTTGATTTTATGGCCACAAAATCTTGACATAGCCTTCCTTCTTCAACTCTGCTCCAACATGTTAACAGATTCATTAGCCGGACATGCCAGCTTATCATAATTTAAGAAGCATAAATAGATGCCTAAAGGAAAGCAAATCAGACTAAAAATAGCTTTCTAATCGGCTTTCAGAGGAGGGGTAGGTCAAAAAGTGAGCAAACTTGCTCATGATCCATGTTTCAACCTCTTGCCAAGAGGCCACTTTAATTGCCCAATTTCCAACTGTTCTGCCCAGCAAACACGACATGCAGTTCCAAAGAGCTTCACTGAATCTCAGCCACAGTCCTGCCTATACAGGATATGGCAACCTCTCTGCATGCCCCTCCTCCTGGTGCAAAAAAAATTTAGGCCCCCTACAGATTCCTACATGGAAGGAAGAGTTGGAAATGAAAACGTATTCACAGTCTGACAAGTGGGTAGCAAAATATTGATTTTAGCTTCTTAAAACAAGTAAAATATGTGGGCTAGGAAAAGAACCATGTGTGGGAGGGAATCATATCTCATAAGATGGAAGTTGATAAAAGAAAAGCATGTGTAAGGGGAAAAGCCAGTAGCGTCCTCACCACAAGATCTGAAGCCGTCAGGTGCTGTGGTCTAGCAAAGCTGGGTGGGGAGTCTCTGGGAAACACCAACTAGGAATGTCATAGTGCATATTAGACATAAACTTGAGGCCCATTGAAGCAACCCCAGGGCCTGGGATTCCAGCACCCTGTTTTCCTGTATCAGCCTTCGCATTTTCTGTGTCTCAGATCTTATAAAATAGTCTCCGAACCTGCCTATTCCGTGAGAAAAAGAAAAAGGGTTCCAGTGGCAAGTCTGTATTCCCTGGGAAAGGGTGGCAGCCTTGAGGTGGGAGGAGCCTTGGACTTGGACACAGAGAACTTGAGACACCATTCAATTACTTAGCCTCTCTGAACTTCAGACTTCACTCAATGCAGACACAATGATGCCTCTGATGCCTGCTCTGGGCTACTGTGAAAAACAGAAGATATAAACATGCTTCGTAAGTGATATGCCATAAAGAAAACACATGATTAACATGAACCTGGCCCTTGTACCTGGTGGTACTTTCAGAAAGACAAAGGAACCAAGTAATAAGAGACCTGTCTTCGTACACATTCACCAAGGTAGAAAGTGGATGTTAAAACTAATAGCCTTTCCATGTGACCTCTGGTTGCTTGCCAAACAAACTGCAGTGGGACATACTGACTGTTTATGGGCACTCACAATTCCTGGCACAGTCCAAAGGTCTTAGAGTAGGGAAGAGATCTCAGTGTTTGATTGGTTGATTGATTGGTGTGTGTTTGTTTTTAACCCAAAGCAAGGTAATCACAGACTTTTCATGGAGCAGTTTCTCAAACTGCAGTGGACTCATGAATCACCCTGGGAACTTGTTAAAACAGATTCTGATTCTGTAGGTCTGGGGTGGGGCCTGACACTCTACATATCTGGCAGGTGCCAGAGTGATGCCCATTCTGCTGTTCACAGATCACAATTGAAGTAGCTCAGCTGTAAGAGGGCATTTGAGAGACGCCTAGAAGGATTTACTGTATCAAGTCATTTTAGAATAGAAAGGACCTTTATTTAACCCTAGATCTGTGTATGATGACAGTGACCTCGGCTGAGCTGACTTGTCCAACATCACCATGTCTTCCACTGCCCACAAACGTGCCCCTTCGACCATTTGTCTATCGTGCAATGGTCCTTTGCCTTCAGGTTTCTTTTCCTGTCACTCTTTTACTGCTCCTTTAGGAAGTGAGGGAGGGAGGGAGGAAATCATATGACTGTCTCACATAAAATATATCCTAGCTATGAATCATTGAATCTCTTAACTAAATGAGGATAAGCTTCCAGAGTGAAAAGAAAAAAAAAAGCTAATGCCATCCCAATAAAGTACTTAATACTTTATTATTTAATACTTAATAGTCACAATGGCATTCAACTTAAAGGGATAAGGGCTTTGTTTCTAGGGGTGGTCCCTGGCGTCTGTGCATGCACCAATTGACAAGGCTAAACCCCATTTCAGTCTGTATTACCTCTCCAGGGAAATGTTTCCTAAAGTACCAGATTCCTAACTCACTCGTCTCTTTAGGACCCTCCGAAGGAAAATCTCCAAGGAGGGGAAAAGATTTTCAAACCAAAAACAAAGAAAAATTGAAACTGAAGATAATCCCCAACAGACCTACTATTGATGAACTAGCTTCCAAACGGGACAAGAGGGAAAGATACAATTTGCATTGAATGAACTTCAGCTCTGCTCCTAATCACACCAATGTATGAAAACTTTGCTTCAAAGGCTGTGTTAAAGTTTCAGTTCCTTTTGATGCCAATTATCCGACCAGAAGCATTAAATTGGGAATGATTCCTTTACTCCATCTTTTCTGTCTTACAGAGTTTCACCTAAGGATACAAACTAAACAGGAGTGAAGGGAACTGAGGAAGCAAAAAGATTTGCTCTTGAAAAAACTATTGAAACTCAGTAAATACTCCTAAATATACACACGATTTGCCCTTTTAGAGGATTGCTGCATTTCTACAACAAATTTTATCACAAATGAAGTATTTGAAGAAAAGGTTGGCTTCAAATGAGGCTAAGCACATACAAGAAAATATTTGTTCCCTAGTGCTTCTATTATGCCAGTAAATATTGAACAGCAATGGGTACGCTTCACACCATGAGAATTTTCCACTTCAGTCAGCACTGCCTTTTTTAGTTTCAGCATTAAAGTCTCACAAGAAAATTTGCCCACAATGACTATGCTGCTGGAACTCCATAGAACTCCCCTAGGTTATTTGGATTTCATTATTAACGTGTATTTTTAACACCCTTGTTAAGATCAGAGCCCTAGCAAAATCATGATTAAAAATCCTAGCTTTATGCATGCATAGCCCCCTTTCATCAGAGACTTCCTACACATAATAAATAATGAGATAGATTTAAGGATTCAGAAAGTTTTTGTTGAGTCTAAATAGCCTCTTTCAGATTGCTGAGGTATCATTAACTAAATAGCCCCTGTAGAGATTTATATGATACCTAAGAACCTACAAGATTAATGTAACCTTAAAGATTGACTTTCTTCTCCAAAAGCTGGGTTTCTTATTTATTAGGTCTGATTTAGTCAATAGATTAAGAAACAATGCTAAGTCATTTTCATAAAGTAAAACCATAAGAAATGTGCTATCATATTGCAAAACAGATATGTGGTCATTAAGTCTTATTTCTTCATGGGTTACTAGGAACTGGAGGACCTTAAAGAGGTGTGAGATGAGGGAGAGGGAGTATGACAAATGTGAACCCTGGAGGTAAAAGACACTCGGACTGTGGGCCCAAATGAACCTTCCTAGTAGCCATCCCTAGCTTAGAGTCCATCAACCAGTTTTTGCTACATTTACCCCACATGTCGAAAGCTTCTTCCAATATACCCTTCCCTTCCCCCCTACCATCTCTGCCCAACTCTTCCATTAGGCAGAACTGACAAAGCATTTAAAACCCCCAATAATCTAGAGAAGTGAGAAGGAACTTGGGGTTGGTAGATACACTAAGCAGAGAACTGGAGTTATCTCAGCTTATGTGTGGGATGTGAAGGGCTGTAGCAAATAGAAAAGCAAGAAATTTTCCATGAATGACTTGCTACTGTGTGCCAATGTGCAAATGGGTCAACACTTCTTTCCAAATTGGGAAACCAGGACGAGCAAAGAACTGAAGTGACAAAAAAACTTCTTCCAAGATTGAACAACCGCACAAAAAGAAAGCTAAACTAACCAAGTACTGTCCTGAATGACAAACAAAAGTCACCGACTCTGTGAAAAGACAGGACAGGTCAATGGTCATATATACCACATCCCATAGATGAAAAAGGGAAGACAGAATATCTTAAAGACATCAGTTCTTCCCAAACTGATCTATAGGCTCAGTACAATTCCAATCAAAACACCAGCAGGGTTCTTTATGAAATATTACAGACTAAAATGCATAAAGTATAATGATCCTAGAATAGCTGGGAATTCTTCATAAAGAAGAAGAATGAAATGGGGAAATTATTTCAGATATAAAAACAATATGGTACTGCTGCTACAAGGATGAAAGATAAACAATAAATTAGTATAGGGTTCATAAACACCCAGCACATATGAAAACATCTAATAGTGATAGCCGGTATTAAAGTTATCATCTATCTGATAGCATGATGGTTAAGAGCATAAATTCTGGAGCCAGAAACATACAAATTTTAGTTCTTCTGGAGCCAGAAACATACAAATTTTTGTTCTTACTAGGTGCTTATTAGCCATACCTTAGTTTACATATCACAAATTGAAATGATAAGAATTCATCTCTCATAGATATAAACACTTCCTACTATTCATATACCTTTGTGAAGTGACCTTCCCCATGGAATCACGGCTACCTTTGTGTGGTTAATGGAATACTGAGGAAGCGTGACTTGCAAAGTTATGCACAACGATCATTGCAGTTTTTGTCGTGACTTCTTAGATCAATCTCTCTGGGGATAGCCAGTCATCATATTGTAAAGACACTCAGGTAGCCCCATGGAGAGGTCTGGTGGAAACAGAGGCCCTTATCCAGCATCCAGAAAAACTTGCTAGACATGTGAGTGAACCACCTTGAAAGTGAAACCTCCATCTCCAATCTTGGCTTCAGATGACTGCAGTAATAATGTCAGCAAAGAGCTAGCAGAGTTTCTGGCACTTTATAGGCATTGGATAAATTTAAAACTCCCTTAAGATGGTCACTGTACAATATTGAAGAGCTAGCAAGAGGTCAAGGTACAGAAAGTTCTATTCTGTGCCCACAGACAAAATCTGTATTATCTTTGCATTCCCAGGACTCAAGGTGAGTTTAGTAAAATATG
This sequence comes from Tarsius wallacei, assembly GCA_963574415.1. Classification (NCBI taxonomy): domain Eukaryota; kingdom Metazoa; phylum Chordata; class Mammalia; order Primates; family Tarsiidae; genus Tarsius; species Tarsius wallacei. Next base: position 46,827 of record CAUYQG010253652.1, read on the forward strand.
CATTTATTGAATGCCAACTACGTGCCAAGCACTGATCTAGGCAGTTAATGAACAAATAAATGCCTAGAAAACTCGCCAGCTATTCCATCACAGAAGTGTATGGTACAGTGAATAAAATTCTTGTGTAGAAAAAAGGGAAAAACCAGGAACTTAGTTAAATGATCTTTTAAATCAGTCCAAATGCCCCCACCATTAAAGAGCGTAGCTCACCTACTCTGGCTGAGCACATTATTCTTATTATTTAGACCGCTGCAATACTCATGGCAAAGAACCATCATAGGAAGAAGTTCAGGCTAGTATAAAACTCAAATAATCAACTCTTAACATTGTCCTTGTTTGGCTCACCCAAATGAACTATATTAAACTTTTATCTCTATAGATTGATTTAAGTTTCACTGAATAAGAAAAAAACAGTTTATGGATCGCTCTCTATATTTTTAACATATATTTTTAGATATATTTTAATCATATCAGAATATGTATCTCTGGTTTTCTTAATTTAATCAGTCCATCTGGAAGCAAAAGAAAGAATTTTGTTTCTTTAAACAACTTAGAGGATATCTTTGGACACTATTTTGACAGTGGATGGCTTTGGGATTATGCAAATATTTTTCAGCCTAACATAAAGATAAACTTTTTCTAGTTATAGGTAGTCCTCATGCTGCACATTTCCAATATGCAGAAAATTTAGGGACCATGGTTTAGTTGAATAACACCAATCTCCCAATAATGTAGTTCAAATTGCAAACATACCTGTGAGTACAAACTTCACTGGTAACTCTTCAGTCCATAAATACTACATAAAAGCCAAAGCACATCATGACCAATCACTGACTACATCATTTCTTTCACAGTCTGTCGGTTATTCGTCAACCCCCATCTGTTATTCAGTTCACACACAGGCAGGAAAGCATGTAGCTGTGTTGCTCCCTTGTCTACCAGCGATAAACCACCATGACAGTTCACAAAAATGGATAATCATAAAGAAAAATTGAATGGTAAAGATTAAAGTACAGCAAAGAAACAAAAGTAAAGTAATATTACATGTAATTAGAAGATTTGAAAATATTGGTGAAGCTAGAACAAGACCCAGGATTGCAAGAAGGTACAGTTGACCCATATTGAAAAAGTTCAATGAACATAAAAAGTTGAAAACATTCAGTGATTATAAAAACCAAGTCAAGAAGTCATTTCAATATTTTTTAGTTTAAATTGTACAAGGAATAGAAAGTTTTAAATTGTTGAAATGGAGCATTTATTTCTATTTTGGATTGAAGACTGTAATAAAAAACAAATCCCAATCAGTTTGGCAAGCACTGAGGGCAAAGCAAGGAGGTTAGTTGTCACATGAAAGAAAACTATAATCACAAGGAGATTGAAGCAGGACCTTTCACTGCCAGTGAAGGCTGCTTTCATTGTCTCCTAAGTCTGCAGGAACTGATTAATGCTAAGCTATCTGGTGAAGCTGTGGCTCAGAAAAAAATGCTGCTGTGAAGTGTATGCCCAGATTCCAAAGAGATAGCCGACCATGGGATTGTTGACACTGCCACCATTCAAGAGACTATAGATAGGCAACCAAGGAAACTTAGGACAAATTTATCAACATAAATGAGGTAAATAACTGAGATGGAAAGGAAGAGGATGTCCCAGAAGATGTGAAGCCAGCAAAAATCTTCACATTAAAAGAACTAGCACAGATATTTCACAACACTGAAATTGCAAACGATAAAATGTTGGAAGTTTATCCAAACTTAGAAAGGAGTTTGACAATTTTCAAAGACATAGAAAAGATACTCATTACATACCTCAAGTTAGATGATAAGCAGAAGACAAGCAGAGTCCAACAGTGCTTGCAAACCAGTTATTTGCAAACCAGTAAAATGCTTTAATTCTCAATGCTTCTAATGTTCTAAATTGCAATGTACTAAATGAATATTGGTCTTATTTTTGTTTTCATTTCCCTGCACATTTATAATTGACAGTAATGGAGTCTTTAATGGGCAACAAAAAAGTTTTAAAAGTCATGTAGTTTTTCCCCCTGATTATTAAGATTACTTTTTATCTTACAAAGTTTTATCCGTACCGTCATTTTTCCTATCTTGAACCACCATGCAAAGTGAGAACTACCTGTATTTGGTAAAGCATTTATGAAGAAAGAGAAAAGAATAAATGTATAATGTGTGGCAAAAGCATTGTATGTCAGTGGATAATAGTATAGTAAAACAAATTTTAATCACCTTATCCAGCTATATTTTTGAACCTAGGATTTCAGGATAAGACAGAAAAATTATTTCTGCCTTTCCCAAGTATAAGAGCAAATTTGCTTTTTGATTTATAGACCCAGGAGTAGGAAAAGGCTACAATAAGATTTAAGAAGTTGAGGTTCAAAACTGGAACTTAGGGAAAATTCCTCTATTCAGCCTATAAACATTTATTGCCAGACAGCCTGTTATGTGTTAAGAATACAAAGCTGAATAGGATGTGGAATCTAGCTTCAAAGAACTTGGAATCTACTAGGAGAGAAAAACCAGAAATAGTTACAGAATGGTTCTCACTGGGAGGATAAAATAAAACTGTATGAGGAAGCATTTTGCTATCAACTATTATGCTAGTACTGGCTAGTATTAGTACATAGCAGCATCTGACAAAAACTAGACTAGCTTACTCTTTTGTGCGTGTGTGTCTTTTGTGAACCTGTGGTTCTAACTACTTAGAAGACTGAGGTGGAAGGATTGCCTGAGCCCAGCAGGTAGAGGCTGCAGTGGCCATAAGCACACCACTGCACTCCAGTCTGGACGACAGAATGAGACTCCAACTAAAAAATAAAAAAGATAAAAATAAATGAAACAAATTACAGAAATGCAAATAAAGCTTTATGCTGAAAGTAACAAGTAGAAGATTATATTATTTCAGTGAGAGGGTCATGTTTAACTCAATTAGCAATTTCATTTTGGAGAACACCATGACACATTCAGGAGAATATCCTCAATGTTAACAAAACTTTTTCCTTTAAGGAAGAAAGTCATCTTCTACCCTGTCAAGAGTCATTTGGGATAACCCAACATGGTCATATTGTCCATATTTTGAAAAATTTCACCAATTGTACGTTTTATAAAGCAATACCTTCCTGGACCAAGTATTAAAAGTTATTTAAAAAACTTTATTTTCACATATGTTCATTGACTATCACCTAGGGAATAATGTAGTATAACACAGATGTTCATGACAAAGCCAACAGAACCTACATGGGCTGAGAGTATAATAAGCACTCAAAAAAATTTTGAATGAATGGATCCCCAGTGTTAGAAAAACATGAATGATTATGGCTACAATTTTTTAGTAACTACCATATATCATAATCGATCCTCACAAGTTCTGTGAAACAGACACTATTTTCATCATACAGATGAGGAAGCTAAGGCTTAGATAAGTTTAAAGAGTGAGTATCAGGCCGGGCTCGGTGGCTCAGCCTGTAATCCCATGCCTTGGGAGGCTGAGGTGAGTGGATTGCCTGAGCCCACGGGTTCGAGACCCGCCTGGGCAGGCGAGACCTCATCTCTACAATAAATCAAAAAATTAGCCGGGCGTGGTAGCATGCACCTGTAGTTCCAGCTACTTGGAAGGCTGAGGCGGAAGGATCTCCAGAGCCCAGCAGGTCGAGGCTGTGGTGGCTGGGAGCAGCCACTGAACTCCAGTCTGGGCAACGGAGTGAGACTCCAACTCAAAAATAAAATAAAATAAAATAAAAAAGAGTGAGTATCATTCAATTAGTGAATGGCAAATTAAAATTTAAACAAAGGCCCCTCTGACTCACAAGTCCTTCCAATGAGGCTACACTGAAGGATAGGCCACTGTCACTTTCTTTATCTCTGAAAGACAGTACGTTGTATGTGCCACTGCAAATTATTTAACAAGCCAAAGTAGAGAAATCCAAGTTGGTCTTAGAGAACACCTGCTGCTGGTTTAAATGACTGCACAGGAATCTGGCAGTTTCCTTCGCTTTCTGAGCTATTTATCATGGCAGTTTCAGTGGAGGTGGTCATTTCTCTGTTAATAGAATTTACCCTTGTTATTGATTCGTTTATTTAGAATAGCAGGATTCCTGGAGTACATGAGGGCTTTTTACCACTGAAAATTACCTGGCCCAGGACCATTTATTGGTTCCTTTATTTTATTTTTAACAGAAGCACAGGCGCTAATTAGGTGCTCTTTCAAGCTGCCAGAGTTAAGATTCTGAGGTCCCCAACTGCTGTCAGTCTCATCATCATTAGCCTTGAAGTGCTCCTATATGAGGAACTTTCCACACTTGACATGTCCCTGCTCTTTGCAAATTATTTTAAATGACTTCTTAATTAGAAGTACTATGTTGCCCATTGCTAATGAAGCAGGCAGGAGCTGCAGAGCGGTCAGGAAATAGTGACAGATCCAACTCCTCTTTTCTCTCTCTAAGGACCCCTGCTTCTAACCGAAGTAACTGTCTACTCTTTAGACAGCGTTGTGGCCTTTCAAAAAATATATATGAATTCTTTATCTCTGGGTTGCAAATTTTTTCAGACATCATAAAACTGAGATCTAGTTAACCTTATTCTAATTTTTTTTAACCATCCATCAGTGACTTCTGAGAGAAACAGAGAGGAGATTTATTTCTTTCAGGAAAAATTATCTATGTTGGCTATGTCTCTAACCCAGGTAGTGATTCCTGTATGTTTTACAAAGGTCTTGAGTAGTCTGCCACAGGAAACTTTCTCTCATTAGGAAGACCTGTTGGCGAAACTCAAAAAGAAAGAATCACCAAATTCAAAGAAATCCTCTGGCCCCACACCAGTCAGGAAAATATATATAAAACTGCCTCCTTTTGTTAAGGATTTGTTTTGCTTTTTTATCCTCACTGATTATTCAAAATTTTCGCAGAAAATTCTTAAGCAAATAAAAAGAGAAGGACCATTCCTCAATTTTATTTTATTTTAAAAACAGGTTGTGAATTAACCAACCATTTGACAGGGAAAATCATAACAGCTTGTGATACATACTGCAACTTGGAAATATGTAGGGAAACTACTGAGAGCTCTCTAGCAGCCCTTCCTTTTAACTCTAGACCAAGGTGTATTCAGACACTGAGCCAAATCATCAGCCTCAGTTTGTAATAAAGAAAGACTTACTTCCAGAAGTAAGGCATGCTGAACTCCTTCCCCTCTTGCCATAGCTTTCATGCCCTTGTCTTAGTCGACGGCTGCCTACTATAACTACCTGCACATCTCTTTGGAGTCAGAGAAGGCCTTACTCATCTTCATTTTGCCTCTTCTGTTCATATAATTCAGTCCTACGATATTAGAGTACTCTGTTCATGATTAACAAATAGCTAATAAACGCTTCAAGAATAAATTGAAAATTTAAGGGAAAGTTGTACTGAAATATTGATTGCTAAGTCAAATGTGTTTCACCTGTTGCTCTCAACAACTACTCAGCATTGCTGCATACCTGACACTCTGTTAACTGCTTTATATGCATCATAATGTGTATTCACCATGATGAAACTGTGTAAAATGTATTATATCACCCCCGTTTTAGAGAGAGAAAACAGAGGCTTCCAAGGGAATATAGCGTGCTTCACACCATACATCAAGAAGTGGCAGAGCCAGGACTCTCCTAGAAGGAATCACCAAGCACTCACCGCTAACCAGAACTAGGTGATACGACATAGCCCTTTGGGCTGTATTCTCTGCCTGGAGCTAAATTTTATTCAAAAGCACACCTAACAGAAATTCAACCAATCATTAACTAAGCTTAAAATCTGCTGAGTTTCAAGAAGCTTGTGGGAAAACACCAGCTCTTATCAACTGGTAGCTTGTGCGGACTAGTCTTATGCCATATCCTTTAAGGCAGTGGTTCCCAAAAGGTGATCCCAGGAGCGTATGTCTAAGACCCATCTGAGCACTGGTTACATATACAGATTACTAAAGCTCACACCAGACTTCATGAATCAAAAGCTCCATAGTTTCCTAAAAGAACTAGAAATTGACCCTCCACACGACCCAGCAATCCCCCTTCTGGGAATATACCTGGAGGAACTTAAATCACTTTACAAAAAAGATGCCTGCATATACATGTTTATTGCAGAACTATTTACAATCACAAAAACATTGAACCAACCATGCTGCCCTTCGAAACTGGACTGGATTTTTAAAATGTGGTACATATGCACGATGGAATATTGCTCATCCACAAAGAACAAAATTATGAACTTTACAGCAACTTTAGAGTCTATAATATGCGGTGATTTATCACAAAAACAAAGAACTGAGTACTGCATGTTCTCACTCATAAGCAGATCCTGAACATTTACCATAATACTATAAGAAAGTGATTGGCAGTAGCCAAAAACTGCCAGGGGTGGGAAGGAGGGTACCTGATTAATGGAGGGGAATACCATTAATAAACATACCTGATCTCAAACCAGGCAAAGTAGAGACCAAAGGGAGGCCCAAACTTTGCCTGTACAATGACCGCTTATATACCTAATCCTGAACTGTACCCCACATACTTAAAACTTTAAAAAAAAAAAACTCAATAGTGAGCCCAGAAGGATGTAATTGTTAATATGTTCCCCAGGGAATAGATTCTTGGTCACACTAAAGTTTCAGAACTATTGTTGCAGGTCCTCAAAGCTGAGGTTTTATGTGCACAAAGTCACTCTGTCGCTTTCGTAAGTGCAGGGGGTCAGACACGCATCATATCTTCAGTGTAGCTTCCCCCTTCCACTCTTTGAGGCAAAGAATTTGGCTTATCACATTTCTATGCAAGTCCCTTATTCTACAAGTGAAAAAACAAAAGTTGAGACAAATTGATTTCCCCAAAATGAGATTTAAAGGCAAGTTTCCTGATTCTTAATCTTGGCTTTTTCTCAAGCTTAATTAGAATCATTGGAAGCAAATAGTGCACTAGTATTAGACCACACTTCGCCAAGTATCTCAAGAAATTTGTAATAGATTGGCTGATCAGATGGGACAGGTTCTGAGAAATAAAGGGAAGAAATCATTGAACTAAATTTAAAGTGATGTGCAATCATTCTATGAAATTTCCCACTCTCTATCCATAAATTTACTAAAACAATAAAAGGTAGAATTATGTCACTTTTTATTGCAAAACCATATATTTATGATTTCATAGTGCAAAATGGAGACAGAAGAAGTTATCTCAGGGCTTCTCTTCTTTTAATAACAGCACATAAAAATTCTTGCTGAGATTTTGTTTTTGTTTCCAACCCTTAATGTGGACTACAGCTCAGGTCACACTTTTTACTTCAGCTTTATTGCTAAAATTTTAGGTTTTACCTTTTTTAATTCCTTAAATTGTTTTTATTCACAATATAGAAACAAATCTTAAATTGCTGACCATAAAGTAAGAGACTTCTAATCATAATCTCTTTCTCTCATTTCCCAAAGTAGCAGCAAATTACACTCGTTGAAGTAAAACTTGTCCCTTCTCTGACATGTTCAGAATAAACCCAATAAATTGAATTTCCAGAAAAAATAAATATGTTTTAAAATGTCCTGATGTAGTTACTTAGATGTACAAAAAGTAAGCAACATTAACTCTAAAATGCTACTCGCATTCTAAGTCTATGATTTGAGTCCATGTTCAGCCTTATTTATTGGGTAGTTTGAAGGAGATGGCAATGGTTTTCAGCTACCCTAGGATCTTTCTTCAATGAGTATGCAATGACATTTGAAATTTCCACCCATGAATGTCTTATCAGAAGTGCCCATTCCAAAAACCCATCTGTTGCCTAGTAAGATTCTTTATCAGTCAAGGTCAGTTCTTTAAGTTTGTCCTATGGAAAGCAGAGAGCAGAAGACAGACTATTATCTCATAGGTGGATAAGCAAAGTCATCAGCAAGTCTATGGGACCCAAGCACCTTGACTAGGGAAATAGGGAAATGACCATTTAGATCCTTTGAGTCTGAAGAGATGAAGGACCCTTCCTAAAAGCTGAATTCCAGCCAGCTGACAAGCCTACAGCTAGAGTAAAATCCATTGTATTCTGTATCATGAAAGTTATTGGCCTACAGAGATGAAAAAAATTTTGATTTCTCCTCTAATCCTTATATGAAAAGATGTGAGCATGCAGGAAAGAGTGGGTAGAGAGCATAGAAAGCTAATAAGTTGCTCCGGGGCTACAACCAAAAATTAAACATCTCTTACTTCTTGAGATTTTTTTGTCTGGCAGCAGACTGAGCTTAGAAAGTCTTGAGTTGTCATGCCAAAAAGACAAAAATGATCCAAAGCAATGCCAAAGTTCATGTAAGTATTCAACTTGCAAAAATGGCAGCGACAAAGCGTTAGCATCGGTACCAGTCACTGAGAAGCCAAAGTAAACCTCAGAGTATTTGAAATAGAATTTGGTCAGTTCCATGGAACTGGTTAAGTTTGACTTCTTGAAAGATAAAAATAAATGGACACAAGGGAAAGAGCAAATATCCTTTCCTTCACCCTATCACAAGGGGAAAATCTTGTATTGACCACATGACAGCACAGACTACGGCCTTCCAGTGAAAAGGGCGGTCAACCAAGAATCCAACTGTATGTCTACAAATGTCTCTATGTCTACATCTGTTTATATCTATGTCTACATCTATATTTCCTGATTACAAACAGACTTTCTAAGAGGAGACAGGATGACAAAGTGGAATTCTTTACTTTTCCTTTTTATTTAAATTTTAATTTATTCTAGAGATGTGGGGTACAAGTAAGGATTAACTACATAAGCAGGGTACCTGTAGTTGTAGTTTGGGCCTCCAGCTGGCCCTTACTTCCCCTGGTTTGGGACCAGGTACCCTTTGTGTTGCTCAAAGTAGAATTCTTAAACCAAGTAGAAAATGGAGCAGTGTGAAGAGTACAGAGACAAGGTAACACAACAAGAAACCGAAGGGCAGCAGGGGCTCTAGGCATAGTAAAAGATGCTGTCGGAAAGAAAGATCAAAACAGTAAAACTTAGCATGGTTACTCTGGCTTCCCAGGATTAAAATTCTCACACTAAAAAAAAACAAAAATGGGCCTCAAACCCATTGAACCAAAAGTCTAGCAACATAATTCAACTACTAGACTGGATATTGTTTGTTTCTATAGACTTAGACATAAAATGACTGCAACTTTGCTACCTGTACGTCCATCACAGGAAGACACATTTGTATATGCAAAACACCCTTTCCCAAAAAAGACATACCCTAAGCTCACAGTCAAACATGAGTCTTTCATTTACTACTTGTAATATAATCAACATATCTTAAATTATTGCTCTTTCCTCACATGTAACTAGATTATTCTTCAGATGAAAGCACTGTATCTGTAGAAAATATTGGTATTGGTATTGATGAACATTGACAAACGATATCTAGGCAAGACCAAACAAAGGAGAAGCATATGATAGTGAAGAGCCGATACTAGTAGTTGGAACAGTCGGTACTCTGTCCCACTTTTGTTTTGGTTTTTGATTACTATGCCTGCACAATCTATTGTCTATTCAACTACTCCTCTTGGGGCGGGGGGGGGGGGGAGGCAGCTCCGCACTAACCTGATGATATATCACAATAATTCAATTTTTTTCTTAATCAGAGTGCTCACAAAGCATGGGTTTTCAAAAATCAGAAGTAAATTGTGAATTGGCTCGTGCACTGAGAACATAAACATTTTCATTACCCAAGAGCGATTTCAATTTTCTGTTGCTTTCCAAAAATTGCATGACAGTGTGAAGCTATAGATTATTAGGCTATGATGCACCCTATTTTTAATTAAAATTAAATTCCAGTGATCTGTCAGGCAATCCGAGTGAAATGCACAGTGCAATAAATTCCAGAATTTGTTCTCTCTCTCTCTGTCCATTAGAAAATTGCACTCAATTCTCCCATAGTACATTTCCACAGCTATAGAGAATTGCCTTTAAAAAAAATCACCATTCTAAGAAAAACAAATATGTACAAATATGTATGTATTTTTCAAATTAACTCATGGAAGACCATAACACAGTTTTAGTATTCATTGGGAATGTTTTATGTGTTAATGAACATAATTCCTTTGTGGTCAGTATTTTTTTTCACCAGGGACAGTAACACTGCACAGCCATTGTGATATAGTAGATAAAGCAGAAACCTGGATGTCAAAACTGGTTTCTAGAACTTGCTATTCCACCAAATTATGTGTAACCTTGGTTAATTTACATAACTCTCTGGAACTTAGAATCCTCACTAAAATGAGACAAGTAGACTCCCTTATATGAAAAATCCCTGTGACAGTCTCTAATTTACTTCCAATAACTGTGCTTTCCTTTTCCATAATAATAGAACCTCTTAGTATTATCTAGTCTCATGGCCGTTAAGATGAAAAATCTCATTTTCCATCTTATTTTACAACTAGGCATGACCTTATGAGTACAGATCCTGGCAATTAAATCTGACCTGGAACAAGAGAGGGAAATAAACTTTAAGTAACTTCTGTTTGGGAGTATTTTGGAACAGCTGAACTTAACCATGACATTCCCTCACCGTTCGGAGGGTAATGTGATGTAATGAAATACCATGAAATTTTGAAAAAACACAGACCGGGGGTCAATCCTGACTCTACTGCATGACTTTGGGCAAATTCCTAACAATCTCTGAGTCTCTATTTTCTCATTTACATGTAAAGAAATTGAACCTCTTAGATTGCCCAGTACTTGGTACATGAGCACTTAATGGTAGTGGTTGTATGAGTGTCTATTATGATATGACATTGGTGATTTTTCTGAGAAGAACCTGGTGCCATTCAGTTTCGTCATTGTTTTGGGATAGTTGATAGCTCTCAAGACACTAAACTATTACCACATACTGAACTGCCTATAAGGCTCTGAGATCCCCGAGGATATTTTATATGCAAGCTCCTTCTCCTGTACTCCAGACTGTAGTGTCATGATCAGAGAGAAATGCTGTGGTCCAACGTGGCTTGGAAGATCAGAGACTCTGAGCTTTAATTCCCATCTGCTCATAACTTTCGAATAGCCATTGAGTTTGCACATCACGAGATTATGAGATGAGGCTAAGTATTTTTGCAAAACTGGATACTTAACATTTAGCATAATATAGTTTGATTAAAATATCATGTGCTGAATAAATTTTTCTTTTGTGGAGAATTTTTAATATGCAATCCTGACATCATATTAGACTTGACAATGAACAGTTGAAATCATCTTGCTCCTCCATACACCATTCTCTATTGTCACAGACCCAGCCAAGTCAGGCAGCCAGAAAATTCATCTAAAGCTTCCCTCAGGGAAACATGCCTTTCATCACCCACAGGCAAATTTTAAAACTAATTTACTGAACATCATGGAGATTTTTTTTCCCCATTCTCCAGAAATTCCAGACATTGGCTTAGAATAGAATTAAATTACAGAACTCGTAGCTTTTACCTAGGAAAGAAGTTTTTTACATTTGTTCTGAAATGCTTTCTCTCCCTAGTAGGAAGAGAGGTTAGTCATCCTTACACGCCTTCGACAAGTGGAGTCGCAGTACAAAGACATTCCCAGAAAGTCTGAGACTATACATCTCTTTTGTATTATGACTTGTGTAGCTGAAAATCTGTAATTTTTCTTCATTCTAAATAAATACCTGCCTTCACCTTCAAAGGATTGATATAGAGTTTTGAATTATACTTCAAACAAAAAAAATGGATAAGTGTTGAAATCATTAAGCAATTTTTAGCCATGAAATAAAAAGAAAATTACTCATCCGAGGCCATTGTTATATGATGTATACTTTTTTGGTAGTTTTTTCTTCAACTAGCATGCATAAGTCTCTTCTGTCTACCTGCTTGTCATCTTTCTGTCAAAAGGTTTCTCACATCATATTCTTTTTACTTCTCAAAACACTTCACTTTAAAATTTTATCACAGGATTCTCTAAGCTTTTTTTTTTTTTTTTTAGGTTATGTCACATAGCACAAAATGTAAAAAGCTCCTATTTTTAAAAAGTCAGCCTTAATAAGAAGAAAAAAGATTTAACTGACTATCCAGAGTATATTCTCTGAATTGGATCTATAATCATTCCCCTTAAAATTTCTTCTACAGTTCTAAAGCTTGATAGACATTTGGCCTCATTAAAGTTAATGTGATATAACTATAAAAACAGAGAGACGAAAATGGCAGACAAGCGCTTCTTATTCAGTCCTCAATCCTTTTCCTGAGGCTTTCTTGCTGTGCAGCAGGAGAATTTCTGCTGGAAGAACCATTTTATACTGGAGTTAAAGGTCCATTTACCTCGACATACCTGTGCCATTGTAGAAAAGAATCACATCTTCACAAAAAGACCCACCTTTTTCTTTGAATGCTCTTTTCTGACCTCTTCCAGGCTTTTTTGCATTTAAATGGTGAAAGGCAACCAACAATTCTCTACAGAGTTTTTCTGTCTTCATTCAGGTTCCACTGCCACAGTCCCCCTCTTAGGTCTAATGACTCTTCATGATCAGAAAGCAAGAGCAAGATGATCAGATCACCTGCCTGGAACTCCAGAAAGAGCAGAAATGGGGGTGGGGTCAACACAGAGATGGTTGTCCAGACCCCAGGCCAACATTTTTGGGGAGGGAAGGAAAGAGGAGACCGTAAATCATCGTGTATATTTTGTATTCTCATGATCTCAATAGCAAAAACTTAGATCTGCATCTCATCCTACAAAATCTGACAGGAAAAGACTCCATTTCTCTCACATTTGTGAGGACTTCTTCCCAAATCTTTCACTATGGGCATTATTTTCTCCTTCAAATTACACAGATTTAACCATATCCCTGAATGCTTTCTCTGGAGTTCAATGTTCAGTAGAAATGGAATAGGTAATGAAGTTTGCATTTAAAAGTACTTATCTAGGATTGAATTTAGAATTGTTTCTCCAAATGTAAATAACTAAACTGTGTGTGTATGTGTGTGTTTGCAAATTTCTCCAAGAGCTAGGTTAAAATCACTGTGCTACATTTCTGCCTTTTACAGTTTCATGGGGTCAGAAGTGGAGCAGATGATATATCCAGCCCAGTTGTTATCATCAAGCCCTTGAAAACTCATTTTTTAAAAAAATGCCATTAACCTCTTGAGCCTAAAGAGGCAAAAACAGTGATGTGGAAGGCCTGACTGGGGAGATTACTAATAAACTGGTAGCTCTGGGTTTCATCTTCACCAACTGACTTTAATCTAATCCCAGCACTTTAGTAGTCAGAGTCTAGAAGTATAATTACAGGATGTAGAAGGTTCAGCTCAGCACAACATTATACTGCCAAATCCATACTAATTCTGGTCTCTGGGCTTTCATTTCTTCATTTAAAACCAGTGTTGGTTTATTTGGTTCACTTCAGCTTATATGAGCTAAACATGAGAAAACCAAAAGCGATCGAAAAGAATTATGTGTTGGGAACACTTGATACATATACTTCACTTGTGCTAATTCATAATACTTAGATTAACCCAATTTCACAAATAAAGAAACTGAGGCCCAGCTAGGCTATGTAGCCAGCCACAATTGTGTAACTAGTAAATGGCAGAGTGAATATTGGGACGCCGATCTGTCTTAACCTAAAATCCACTCTCCTTTCATGATGCCAGGCTTCTACCCAGAAGGCTGACTTTGTATTAATGGATATCTAGCTTGAGAAATACAATCAACAGTTCTGACTGGCTCTGAGCACAGTAAGTGATGACCATTTTCAAAGTCTTTCACTAAAACCTTGAAATAAACTTAGCTTTTCCATAAGAATCATAGAATTCACTTTATGATTCTGACAAACAGGTTAAGGTATAAGGCATAGCCTCACTATAAAATGACTTAGGAGTGAGAAAAGCAAACTAAAAAAATATCAACCAACACTGTGATGTACTGACTACTAGACAGCAAGTAGTCACTTACAAAGACCTGGATAAAGACTGCATAAAGACCTTAGTAGACCTGTACTTCCCCCTTCCTACTAGACTTTTAAACAATAACTATATTGGAAGTTCATATTTGTCAGATCCGAACATTTCATGCCAGCATGACAACATTTGGTACGTAAGAGGTCATTACAGTATTAGACAAGTTTCCTAATTTATATTTCCTAACACCTTATCAAAAATGACTTTCCCTACCCTTCCTCCAAAAGATACTAAAAGTATCTTAATTTTACAATATTTACTCAGTGTTTTCCAAATGGAAATGGAAAGGAACTTGCCTGAAGAGACAGATCCTTTTTGATATTTCTCCAAACCTGTAGAATTTTATGGCTTTTGCTTGTTTATTGTTTTGTTTTGAGTCAGGGTCTCACTCTGTTGCCCAAGCTAAAGTACACTGGCGTAATCATGGCTCACCACATACTCAGTCTCCTTGTATCAGGCCACCCTTCGGCTTTAGTCTCCTGAGTAGCTGGGAGACTACAGGCATGTGCCATCATGCCCAGCTAATTTTTTTTCTCTTTTTTTTCTTTCTTTCTTTTTTTTTTTTTTTTTGAGAGACAAGGGCTCATTATGTTGTCCGGGCTGATTTCAAATTCCTGGGCTCAAGTAATCCTCACACTTCGGCCTCCCAAAGTGCTGGGATTACAAATGTGAGCCACCACACCCTGCCAGCATGTTATATTTGTAGAGCACGTTCTGAATGGATATATCATTCATTGAGTACAGTATGTAAGAGCTCAAGGAAGGCCATGATCCAGGGGCAGCCTCATGTGAGAAATTATAGACTCCTGTTTATTGTCTTCACTCGTTCTTCAAAACTGACTTCTCCCATAATGCCTTCTCAACTTTCCAATCAACTCCCTATTTACATTTTAGCTTCCATCAAAAACTGATAAATTGTCCCTAAAACCCAATTTTCAGCGATGTGGACGACCTCATCACTAGGACACCAGCAGACAAACATTAAACCACTTGATTTTGCTCCTTTAACTAGCAGCTCTGTGCTTTTTAAAATGTATACAAACAAACAGAAATACAATATTTGGGTTTACCCTAATAATAATGTGAACTATTTCAGCGGCAAACCATAACCATTCTAAAAAGGCAGAAATGGTGACTAGAAATATTTTTTATAGATCATAACTGATAGCAGCCTGAAGGGGCAGGGTGGGGAGGACAACGGAGATCAGTGAATTATCTGTTTTATATGGTCAGCGACTGATTAACAGTGACAATTCCATTTCATTCCCAACTTGTCTTCTCTTGCTTCTTTACTTCTTGAATGTCTATCCTTCTTCAAATTTTGCTATAATGTACACAGACATCATAAATGTTAGCCCAAGGAAACTTTAGCAAAATAAATGAACTACACCCGTTATAAAATTATTATATACTTCACTCGAATTTTATTTTATCAGTCTATTATAGTTTTACATATTTGGGGATATATGTGACATTTTGAAACATGCATCCAGCCAGGTACGGTGGTTCACGCCTATAATCCTGGCACTTTGGGAGGCCAAGGTAAGAGGATTCCCTGAGCCCACGGGTTTGGGACCAGCCTGAGCAACTTGGCGAGACTTCATCTCTACAAGAAATCAAAAAATTAGCCAGGCATGGTGGCATATGCCTGTAGTTACAGCTACTTGAAAGGCTGAGGTGGAAGGAGCTCCTGACCCCAGCAAGTCGAGACTGCAATGGTCGGAAGCGTGTCACCCTCCAGCCGGGTGACAGAGTGAGACTTCAACTCAAAAAAAAAGAAAGAAACATGCATCCAATGTGTAATGATCAAGCCAGGATAATTGGGATATCCATTACCTCAGACATTTATCCTTTCCTTGTGTTGGGAACACTACAATTCTTCCCTTCTAGCTATTTTGATATATGCAATAAATTACTGTTAACTATGATTTCCCTAATATGCTATCAAATACAAGAATTTATTCTTTCTACCTAATTATTTTCATACACATTACCAACTTCTCTTTGTTTCTCTCTCCCTCCTTCCCTTCCCAGTCTCTGATAACCACCCCTCTATTCTCTACCATCCTTGAGATCTACTTTTTTAGCTCTCACGTACGAGTGAGAATATGTGATATTTATCTTTCTGTGCCTGATTTATTTCACTTAACATAATGTACTTCCACTCCACCCCTGCTGTTGCAAATGACAAGATTGTATTCTTTTTTATACCTGACTAATATTCCATGGTGTATATTTTCCACATTTTATGTATCCATTGATGGACTCTCAGGTTGATTCAGTATCTTGGCTATTGTGAATAGTGCTATAATAAACATGGGTGTGCAGAGATCCCTTCCATAAACTAATTTCCTTTCTTTTGGATATATACCCAGCAGTGGCATTGCTAAATCGTTTGGCAGTTCTAGTTTTCGTTTTGGAAGAGCCTCCATACTGTTTTCCATAATGGCTGCACTACCTGACATTCCCACCCTCAGTGTATGAGTGTTCCTTGTGCTCTGCATCCTCGCCACACTTGTTTTTTTTGTTTCTGTCTTTTTTATACTAGCCATTCTCACTGGGGTGAGATAACAGCTCACTACAGTTTTGATATGCATTTTCCTGATGATTAATAATGTTACTCATTTTTTGCCCATATACCTGTTGACAATGTGCATGTCTCGTTTGAGAAATTTCTATTTAAATCTCTTACCCATTTTTCAATTGGATTATTTTATTTTTTATTATTGAGTGGTTTGAATCCTTATTTATTCTAATTATTAATCCTTTGCTGGATGGATAGTTTGCAAATATTTTCTCCCAGTCTGTAGGTTATCTTTTCACTTTGTTAATTGTTTCATCCTCTTTGCAGAAGCTTTTGGGTTTGATGTAATCTATTTTTCTAATTTTGCTTTGGTTGCTTGTACTTTTGAATTCTTACCCAAAAACACTTTCCCAGAACAGTGTCCCTTAGTGTTTTTTTCAATGTTTTATTCTAGTAGTGTCACAGTTTTAGGTCTTAGATTTAATACTTTTTTATTTGATTTTACCTTTTTTTTTTTTTTTTTGATATGGCAAGATGGGGGTCTTGTTTCATTCTTCTGCATATGGATATGCAGTTTCCCATGCATTTCCCCAATGTATGTTCTTAGAATTTTTGTTGAAAATGAGTTGGCTATAAGTACATTGATTTATTTCTGAGTTTTCTATTCTGTTCCATTAGTCTATGTGTCTGTTTTTATGCCAGTTTCATGCTCTTTTGGTTACTATAACTTTGTAGTATAATTTGAAATTGGGTGATGTGATTCCTTCAGCATCAATTTAATCTCTTTTTGCTCAGGATTACTTTTGCTATTTGGAGCCTTTTGTGGCTCCATATAAATTTGAGGGGTTTTTTGTGTTGAAAAGAAAAAAATCAAACAGCCCCACTACAAAGATATGAATAGACATTTCTCAAAAGAAGACATACTAGCAGCCACCAGACACATGAAAAAATGCTCAGCCTCACTAGTCATCAAAGAAATGCAAATTAAAACCACACTGAGATACCACCTAACTCCAGTCAGGATGGCCATCTTCAATAACTCAAAAAACAACAGATGCTGCAGAGGATGTGGTGAAAACAGAACACTTCTACCCTGTTAGTGGGAATGTAAACTAGTACAGCCTCTGTGGAAAACAGTGTGGTAATTCCTAAAAGATCTAAAAATTGACCTTCAATACGAACCCACAATCCCCATATTGGGAATATACCCAAAGGAACTCAAATCACTCTATGGAAAAGACACTTGCACACGTATGTTTATTGCAGCATTATTCACAATACCAAAAACATGGAACCAACTGTGCTGCCCATCGAGAGGACTAGATTTTTTAAAAAGTGGTAACATATACTCGATGGAATACTATGCAGCCACAGAGAAAGACAAAATTATGAACTTCACAACAACTTGGATGGACTTAGAGGCTATAATACTGAGTGATCTATCACAGAAACAAAGAACTGAATATCACATGTTCTTACTCATAAGCGGACTTCGAACAACTAATTTTTAATACTATAAGAAAGGGATGGGCAGTAGTGAGAAACTGCCAGGGGAGGGCAGGGGAGGGTTTGGCAGTGGTGGGAAACTGCCAGGGGAAGGAGTGCATACCTCATACCTGCATAATGACATTTGCATACCTAACCCTGAATTGTACCTCACATATTTAAAATTTTAAAAATCGTTATTGTCTTAAGCCGCCCAGTTTGTAGTACTCTTTAATGGCAACCCTATGAAACAAACACATTTTTATCAGTCCATATGATCAATCCTGTCCTTTACATTTAAAACTGATACTAATTATCTTACTATCTTTGCACAGGAGTGACAGAAAGGTCAGTATACAGGGACAGAATGACAAGAAAACTCATGGCCCCTCATGCATGAAGCTCATTCCAAAGGAATCCAAAACATTTCAGTTTTATGCTCACATGAATATAAGTTTTTGTAAAACTTGCAAATAGTATTTTAACCACAATCAGTTAAGAGTATTGTCTTTCTCTTAGGTCAGGTGACTTTATCATGGCCATGAACTTTGTAGGATCCTGCCAGAGGGATGTGAAGTTGGAGAGACGTAGTTTAAGTTTGTGGGCTTCATTGATGTGGTTGGCAGTTACTTGCATGTACAGTTAAGTTACTGCTAGCTCTCCTGGTACAGATGACCTTCTGAATTCCTCCTCCTACTCACTGTTGACTGAGTGAAAGTGGCACAGAGGTGCAGGGCCAGACCACACCATAGTATGACCATAGAATGCATGTGTCCTTTGGTGCCAGCCCTGAAACTAGGGGGGAAGAAACAAGGTTTGAAGTGTATCCAGACACTAGTCTGTGAAAATTTCTTTTTTTTTCTTTTTTCTTTTTGAGTGGGGGTCTCTGTAGCCAGGTTGGAGTACAGTGTCATGATCACGGCTCATTGCAGGCTCAGTTTCCTGGGCTCAGACAATACTTCCACTCCAGCCTCCCAAGTAGCTGGAACTACAGGCACATGCTACCATGCCTGGCTAACTTATTTTTATTTTTGTAGAGATGAGTTCTTGCTATGTTGCCTAGGCTAGTCTTGATCTCCTGAGCTCAAGCAATCCTCCCGCCTCAGCTCCCCAAAGTGTTGGGATTACAGGCGTGAGCCACTGTGCCCGTCCTGAAAATTTCTTTTAATCACCAGATGTGTAAAGTTATGATTAGAGAATTAGGTGCTCATCAACTCTTAGTCAAAATGGAAATTTTCTTCTGTCAGAAATATTCTTCAATAATGTAGTGTGTACACTGATAAATACTCCTTACATTTTTTCTGTTATAATGAGAGTCTCATAAGATAGAATTTATCTGAATTCCTGTGTTTGTAAGACACAAACCTGTGACAGTACTTCAAGCAGTGAGGCCATTCAGAATGTAAAGTGACGTGTTTTCTGCATGCATACCAGATTATGTTTTTGTGAATCTAATATATTTTGTCCTGATGAAGTCTGATAGTTCCAGACAAAATGGCATGCAAGAAACAACTTGAAAAAAACAAATGTTCAACTGAACAAAACTCCTACACACATTCATCTTCGAATCAGTATGTAACAAGAATAATTTGTTATATAATTATGTAGCTCATTACAATACAGTGTACATTTTAAAGTACATTTTCTCTGGTGAATGTGTGTCATGAATTCTAAAACTATGTAGGATTAGCTAAGAAATGTCCTGAAACCCTATAGCTCATTATGGAAGCAACTAGATAAGAGTTCCCCACATTTGACAACACCCAAATTTACATAAGATCATCAATAACAAGTTGTGAAGCAAAAAGTAACTTTTCTGAACTATTAATAATACAAAATGATTTTTTTTTGCTAGAAGACTGAACTTTCTGTTTTCTCTCTTTAAAAGATTATGCAATTATTATCATATAAAGAATTAAAATAAAAGAGTATGAAGCCAAAATTCAAAGGTGAAAAATGTATTATTGACATGTATCAGGCAGTTATTTAACATTATTATGTTTCTGCATTTTTTGATACTTGTGATTTTAGTTAACTTTGTTGTATTTGTAATTTGTTGTACTTTTTTCTTACAGTCAAATAAATATTTGCTTTTATACCTAATTTTATGTTCCTTATTCTGTATTATTTTTCTGAAAGTCCTCCCCCCAAATTATAGACCCCACATAACTAGACTCTGTCTAAGCTAACACATAATCAAGATTGATATGATGTGTTTATCAAGTTTTATTGAAAGCCAACATGAAGCAGGACGATGTGGTAGGGTATGCAGTTAAACTGGGAAGAGTCATGGGTAGGAGTCAGGGGAACAGGGTCTAGTCCTGATGTCCCAGAGAGAGCCATATGAGATTAGGCAAGCCCCTTCCCCTCTTTAAAACTTAGTTTCAATTAAAAGAGAAATTTGGACTGGGTATGGTGGCTCATGCCTGTAACCCCAGCACTTTGGGAGGTCAAGGCGAGAGAATTGCTTGAGCACAGTAGTTCAAGACCAGTCTCGACAACATAGCGAGACCTCGTCTCTACAAAAAATAAAAAATGAAAATATAAAAAAACTAGCCTGGTGTGGTGACATGAACCAGTAGTCTCAGCTACTACAGAGGCTGAGGCAGAAGGATTGCCTGAGCCTAGGAGGTCAAGGCTGAAGTGAGCCATGATCATGCCACTGCACTCCAGTTTGAGTGAGAGTGAGACCTTGTCTTAAAATAAAGAAATAAAATAAAATAAAATAGGAATTTGGATGAAATATGTTCTAAATCTCATCTTCGCTCAGTGATTTTAGGAACATGTATACTTGTCTGCCTAAACCTTAATATTATTTATAAATAATATAATAATCTAGCTTTTTCTGTCCTCTAGGAGTTTATGACTGGGTGAGCCAAGAGTGGACTTTGGTTTGTTGTGATAGGCTGTGCTTGCTGGCAGTTCAGTTCCTTTGTTTCACATATTGGTTTACATCTTGGGCCAAATGAGCCCCATTTCTGATTGCTGAATTGTTGGAACTGTGGTTTTGCACAACCTCATGAGGATGCCATTGCCCATGCCAGTAGAGCTCGCCACTCCTAGCAGCCAGGCTGCCATCTCCATCTCACTGATCTGCTGACAAGTTCTGCTCAGGGGACTTGTGTCAAGAGATACCCCTGCCTGGCTGTCCGGGGCATGATTTCATGGCTTTGTTTTCATGGACTTTAATTTCTAATAGAACATTTTATTTGATGCTTCCACTGTGTTGAGGGGATCCTCCAGGACCCTCACTATGATTTCTGCCATGGGATAATCCTAATTATCACATGAGATAGTGACATGACATTACTCCGTAGTGCTTTGGTTTGCTAAGGGACCATCTTTTGTATAAATGTCAAAAACAAATTTTCCCCCAACCAGCTAAAGTTCATCCTACATTAGAAAATGAGCAGAGTACCCTTCAGTTAACATTTCTATTTTTATTTTCATGCCTAAGTGAATCATTGGCTGTTTTATTTATTATTCATTTATTGATTCATAATCCAAAGAATTTGAGTCCTTTTTCCAACATAGATTTGCCCTGAATTTCTGAATTCAATAGGGCATTTTGGCCACATCAAAATGGCAGTTTTTGAACATGGCAAGATCATAAATTGTATTTGGGTTTGATTTTGGTTTCCAAAAATAACTTAAGAAGGTGGCAATAGCCCTTCATAAGGACAGTTATATAAGCAGATAATTAGTTTGAAAACAGAATGTCAACATTGATAAAAGTTGCTAATTCAGTTATTTTTAAAAGTGTTTTAGCTGTGGCACATACCTTTTAAATAAGAACTCTTGTCTGGTCTATGACTGTTTTTGAAGATTACACAAGTCAGTCAAGTGATTCATTCACTAATTCCCTCAATAAATATTTGTTAAGGCACTGGATGAGAAGCTGTTGACCACTTTGCAGTGCTTATGCAGTTCTAGAGACTGAGCATTAGTATGAAGAAGACAGAAGTTACAGGTCAAGCTGACCCAGAAAAAGAAACTCTGTTTTGAAGTTCTTCTCCAAAGATGGGAAACTGGCAGATGATGTTGATCCATGCTAGCTTGGCATGGATGGAATGATGGATCAAGAGAAAAAAAAAATGACTCAACAACCCCAGGGTAGTCCTTTTGGGGGACCAGGAAACATTGACTCTATTTGATGAAAAAAGTAGTCCTTTGGTTGCTGCTACAGTGGGTGACAACCCACAGGGCAGAGTCATAAAAGCAGTAAGACCATAGAAATTGCATGGAACAAATAGCACAAACTGGCCAAATTCGTTAATTCAGTCACACAATCATTCTATCATTAAGTTTTTATTTTCATTGAGCACCTGCTATGTACTAGGCCTTTGCTAGGTCTCAAGTCTTAGGTCTTTTGAAGATTCAGAGATGAATAAAACAGTCCCCGACTTTACGGAGGTTAGTGTAAGGAGACGGATAAGTAAATCAACAACTTAAATATAGTCTGGTAAGCACAATAACAGAATACTTAACAAGTGTCTAACTCACTCTGGGGAGGGAGTTGGAGCAAGGGACGCTCAGTGAAAAACCCAGGCTAAAACCTCCCCACCCATCCTTGCCAAGAGAACCTAAATTTTTTTCTAAATGAGGGAGAGTGTTCTCAAAGAAGAAGCCTCTCTCTTGCAGTCACAACAACCTTGCTCCCTTTGCCAGTGGCCTGTCTATGGTGAGCTAGAGACTTTCTAATGGAGCCAGAGGGAAAGTCTGCTGGGAGCAGTTTTTCACTCTAATAAAAAGGAGAGATGTCTAAGGGGAAGTCTTCACTTCTTTCATGGTTAGGGATGTGGTTTTGTGTGGATCCGATGTTTGGAGTCAAGACATGCATTTTGAGACTATATGGGAAAAGCCAAGACAACGAAAAGGCAGCCCAGAGCTCATACATGATCTAGCTGCTAAATTAACCAGCTCTGGAACTGCCTGCTGCAGACACCTTACTGGGGAGATAATAAATCTCTTTATTATACTGTTAAATATCTAGCTGAATGTTTTGTTCGTTGAGCTGAAAACAGCCAAACTAAGAAGTCTTCCTGAAGAAAGTTCTGAGCTGATGCTTGAAGAGAACATAAGATTAAACCAGTCAAAGAAGTGGCTGAAGGATGTTCTGAGAAGACAGGTACAAAGCACCGAGCCAGGACAGAGTAGCTATTGTTTGGGAACTACAGATATGTCAACATGGCTATTGCAAGAGATGGGGCTGGAGAGATGTGCAGGACTTTGCGCCACGAGAAGCAGCTTAGAGTTTATCCTAAAATAATCTGGGGTCGTTGAAGATTTAGGACACTTTCCAGGACACTTTCCACATGGTCTAGAATGGTGGAGACCTTAGATTTTCACTTTATAAAGATGACGTTGGTAGCCATAGAGAGGACAGATAAGAGAATTTGGGATGGAAACAGAGAGCACAGGTAGGATAATTCCAACAAAAATATGAAAAGGGTGATGGCAGAGGAGCTAGGTTTGGGGGATGTTAGGGAGGCAGAATACACAGAACAAAGTTGGATTAAATGTTGGGGTGGGGGAAGACATAGAGAGGTGGAAGGGCCAGTTCTAGGGTTTCCAGTTGGGTGTCTAGGGGGATAGAAACTCTATCACTGGGCTAGGCCATTAACGAGGAAGGGCAGATTGAGGTTAAGGGTGAGAAACAGCTGGTAAGTTTGTGATGGCTTGGGAGACACAGGGATGATACATTCAACTTGAACATATTGTTTGGGAATCCTGAGGGACAAATAAGGAGGATTTCTAGGAAGAGCTGGATATGTAGGATTGAAACCAAGTATAATACTTCAAAGAGGCCTCACCTGGCGGGGGCAGGGAGTGTCCTCTGGTTGAAGTCTTGCAAGTGAATGTACAATGCGGACTGAGATGAGAAGACTGTCTATGAAAATACTCAAACTTTAGAGGCCAAAGGGAGGAAAAATAAGAAAGAAAAAAAAAATGAGACAAAAGAGGCCAAGAGGCATCAGTCAGAGAAGAAGGAAAAACATCAGGAAAAACTGATGCAATGAAAGTAAAGGGAAGATTGAAGAAAAGAGGGGTTTGACAGTGTCAGATTCTAGAGAAGTGCCAAGAAAGATAGACACTGAAAAAAATCCAGGGATTTTGCAGGAGGTAACTCATTCATTTAAAAAGCAGCTTCTTGGAGGTTGAAATGAGCATGTGTGGAGGTGGGGAGGGAAGGAATGAGAGGTAAGAAAATGTATAGCCGGGCTCGGTGGCTCAGCCTGTAATCCCGTGCCTTGGGAGGCTGAGGTGAGTGGATTGCCTGAGCCCGCGGGTTCGAGACCCGCCTGGGCAAGCGAGACCTCATCTCTACAATAAATCAAAAAAATCAGCCGGGCGTG
>CAUYQG010253662.1:0-12412 GCA_963574415.1 Tarsius wallacei
TTAGCCAGGTGCAGTAGCGCGTGCCTGTAGTTCTGGCTACTTGGAAGGCTGAGGCGGAAGGACTGCCGGAGTCCAGCAGGTCGACACTGGGGTGGCCGTGACCATGCCACTGCACTCCATCCAGCCTGGGCGATGGAGTGAGACTCCAACTCAAGGCCCCCCCCCAAAAAAAAACATTGAGCTTGCAATGTGTGATTAAATAATGGAGGACTAGTAATTTTTCTCTTTTCATGAAGACTCATTTTACTTGGCTGTTCCTTTTCGTGTCTTTGTTTCTGACTCAAGCTGTGGTTCAATGTATTAACACTGCATTCCTTAAAAAGAAATTCTATACAGACTGTTTAGCGGGACCTCCCGACCCGTATATTTTTAGATGGCCTGTGCCTGGGGCAGCTCACCTAGGATGGAGTAGTGGAATTCATGCTCCCATTTGACACATGAGTTAACAGAGTCTTGTTATCAAGCAGACCTTGCGATGCGAGGGGCCGGCCCTTAGCAGGGAGCCAGTCAGGTGCAGGGGGATCAAACGTGCGTGAGATGTCCATGATGCAGGCGTCTGCCCCAGGACTAGATGTGTGAACCCAGACACGTTGCTTGACCCCTCTGAGCCCTGGTTTCCTTGTCTGTAAAATGGGGGGGGGTCTAAGACCTGATTAGAAACAGCATCTGGCGAGTGGCAGGTGCTTGGTCAACTATCTTATTATTAAGCACGGGCCCACGTGAAAACCTGCTGGATGCCTTGCTGCTTCCTTAGCTGACTTTGTTCCAGAGTGAAGCCACATCTACTGAAGTCAGAACCCCGAGTCTCAAGCGAAGCTGAAGCCCAAAAGTCTGAGTACCAGGAGACACAGCAGGGGCTTGTAGTCCATGAAGAGAAGGATAACAAGTACTAAAAATGTGCCAAGCCGGGCTCGGTGGCTCAGCCTGTAATCCCGCGCCTTGGGAGGCCGAGGTGAGTGGATCGCCTGAGCCCGCGGGTTCGAGACCCGCCTGGGCAGGCGAGACCTCATCTCTACAATAAATCAAAAAAAAAAAAAAAAAAAATTAGCCGGGCATGGTAGCACGCGCATGTAGTTCCAGCTACTTGGAAGACTGAGGCGGAAGGATCTCCAGGAGCCCAGCAGGTCGAGGCTGCGGTGGCCGGAAGCGTGCCACTGCACTCTAGTCGGGGCGACAGAGTGAGACTTCAACTCAAAAAAAAAAAAAAGAAAGAAAGAAAATGTGCCAGGGCACACATCGCAGACAATATAGACGCTGGAGAGAATGCCTGCTGGAGACATAGCAAATGCACTCAACCGTGTTTGTGGCCTAGGACCTAGCTGCCTGTGCCCTGAGCATTGAGTCAGTGCAGCCTCAAGCTGTAAAGACATACCGCAAGGGTACAGAAAAGCACAACCCATCATGATCAAGAACAACAAGAACTGTGATGGTGACCAGGTCCCTGCAGGCCAGAGAAGACACACCAGCTCTCTGCCTAGGGAGGGACTCATGGCCAAAGCTAAACGCACACATTTATACTGTGTGTGTAATTAGTTGCACAGCTTAATTTAGCAGTTTGGTAAATTCCATCAGCAGTTGATCTATGGTATGTAATTAAGCTATTTTCAAGCAAATCCTTTTTGCTGAAAGACTCCGCTTAAGAACCCTAATGGAACATGGTTCACGTAATACGTACCCAAGTCCTTGCAGGTTCTAGAATCCTTCTAGAGTAGACACGATCGTGCCAAGGCAGGGCAGCTGTGCTTGACTCCATCCATCGGCACCCCTGTCTAGAAGAAGGAGGGAGGATCAGAGAGGCCAGAATCGAATCCTGGCTCTGAAGTTACACATTCTCTGGTGTGTTACTTACAAATCTGTGCTGCTCAATCTCTTTATCTGAAAGGGTGGGTGACAATATCTACCTTATTAGGACCATTGGGAGACACAAAGTACTGTACAAAGTGCTCACTCAGCCCACAGGAGGGCGGTTTCCTGGAGCTCTTTCGTTTGAAGCAGAGAATTAAAAAGACAGAAAGTAAGAAACGGCAGTAAAAGATGACTCAAGTGGAGAGGACGTCCGATGGTGAGGCCATCGTGCAGAGAGGGAAACTGAGGCAGTATCACTGTGGAATCACTGCAGCCACTGTTAAAACCAAACCCTATCAGTCTGAGAAGATGAAAACATTCACGATGCGATCGTCCTTAATTGCCACGGAAATGTGCACTTAAAAATGGTTAAAATGGCAAATTTTATGTTATGTACATTTTATCATAATAAAAAAAAAACCAAGATGCAAAAACAAAAAACAAAACCAACTACATCCCAAATCTCAGCCCACTAAAGACAGTAAAAGAAAAATAACATAAGGAGAGTTGGGATGGCATCTCTCTGTGGGATTGCATAGGAAGAGGTGTCCATGTCCCCCAATCCCCAATCCTCACAATCTTGTGAGTTAAGATCTCTATCCTGTGGGGTAGTCTTTATCCAGGACGTCTGCTCAACCCAAGTTCTCAGATGACTTGAAAACCAAAAGGTCATCACAGGCCATGGCGCCACAGAAAGATCTAGAGGTCCCTAGGCTGAACAACTTGTCTTTCCTGATGGCATCTCCCTGATCTTATTTTCTGACCAAAGAAATGAAATTCCTAAGAATTTCCTCCACCTCCACTGTGTCCTCCTCTGGGGACAGTGGTACTGGCTTGCTCCGAAAACCCTTGTCTTGGGAAGAAAGTCTCTAAAATTTCAGTCCTGCTCAGGTTAAAAAAAGCATAGCGTTCAGAAACCACCCCCTCCTTCCCATAGGAGAAAACTGGCTGAACACAGGAGGGGTCTTTCTGGCCATTGTCTCGAATCCCTTTCCCCCGACCTCCCTAACTCCCTAACCCCAGTCATGTCCCCAGAAGGGCATGCTAACCTGCTGCAGCCATGCTGAGGGGACAAAGGGGACCTGCGGGTGCAAAACGCCTCCCAGCCTGGGCTATGCTCCAAGGTCTGGCTCAAATCCCAGCCTCTCTGTGAAGCTCCAAGAAACACGCCTCACTTGCCTGGAAACATGAACACCTTTAATCACCTATTTAGCTCATTCCCTGTATGGGCTTACGTTCCCCAAAAGGCATATGCTGAAGCCCTAACCCTCAATGTGACAGTATTTGGAGGTGGGGCCTTTAGAAGGCGATTAGGTTTGGATAAGGTCCTGAGTGTGGGGCCCTCATGGTGGGATTAGTGCCCTTATAGGAGACATCAGAACTAGTGTGCGTGCTCTCTCTCTCTCTCCCCCCACCCCCTTTCTCTCTCTCTCCCACAACTCACCGACCAAACTGGTACTGTGACCTTAGAATTCCAGCTTTCAGAACTGCGAGAACTGCTGTTTAAGCTACCCAGTCTGGGGTATCTCATTCCAGCAGCTGCTGCAAGGACTGCCCCTCTTTGCTTAAACCAAACCCTGCTGGTTCAGCAGGGACTCAGCAAGCATAGATGGGAATTAGGTAAGAGATTCTGTCCCTGACTCCTGGAATGGACACTCTCAGCAGAATGACCAGCAAGAAGAAGAGTAACCCTGACAACAGAAATCAACAGCACGCTCTCAAAACAGGGAAAGCCACCGCGACCAGGGGCCACACAAGGCCCCTCGCACCCCCTCGGTTACCAAAAGGGACCAGCAAGCAACTCCCGTATTCTCATTTCAGTGAGGAGGAAAGAAACTGAGGTTTAGAGGGGCCAATCCTGAGGACACATGGCTGGTTAGAGTCAGAACTGGGCCTTGGACCATGCACTGAAGGACTCAGGCTGCGGGGTGGTTGAGGACACAGCCCTGGAGACAGGCTGCCTGGGTTCAAATCCTAGCTTGACCTCTTCTGAGCTGTGTGCTCTTGGAAAAGTTACCCAGCCTCTCGGAAACTTGGCTTCTTCATCTGTAAAGTGGGGTAAATGAGTATGCCAGTGCCTATCTTACAAGGATTGAACGAGTTCATTCATGCCAAGCTCGAGCCCGTGCCTGGCTGTTTTCTGTGCATCAGCCTCGAGGTACAGCGGGAAGAGGGACCCTGATGTTCTGGGTTCGGTCAAGGAGGAGCTGCTTCCCTCCCACGTCAGGCCCAGCCGGCCCTCCGTCCCCATGGGTGCGAGTGTGTGGGTTACGAGGGTCAGACGACCGTGCCAAAGCTCACTCCATTTACCTGGAGGACTCCTGGCAGCTGCGGACCCCGGAGCTCGGAGCTGAGCAATCTCTAGAGTAAATAAAAGACAAATAAACCAGTCGCCCAGGTAATGGGAGATTTTCCTCTTGTCTGCACTGGTATTTGGACCGCTGCAGCCAGCCTCCGACGTCCCCGGTGCTGCTGTGAGTTAAAAAGGGAGTGAGGGAAACTGCCTGGCCAGAAACGCCAGCAGGTTCAGGTTCAGGTTCCGGGAGGAGGGCAGCCACACCCGTGGGCCGGCGCACCCACAGCCTGTGTGCAAAGGCACACCCCGTCCCCTTTCCTCTCACCAAGTCCGGGAGGGTGCGGAGTCCCACAGACGGAAGGTGCGCTGGGAGCACAAGGCCGGGTGCCAGGCCCACCCGCCGGACCTCCCTTGGGTAAGGCACCTTACCATCCTCCCACAAGCGCTCAGGCCCAGCCTCAAATTTTGCCAGCCCTGAGTGGGACAGCCCTAGGATGTGACTAAGGGATCTTTGGCTTGGATCTGGTGGGGACAGAGGCTCTTGGAATCCGAACCACGTGGAAGTCCGCCTGCCCCTACCTCCCAGCATCTCCTAGAAACTCCTGGAGTGTCACCCAGTCAGTCTCCACCTGTCACCAGACCTGCTGCCCCGTCCGTCCCTGCCTCCATGGCCAGCACCATCCAGGATGTGTCAACAAACAGGCAAGGGAAGAAAGCCACCCGCTGGCATTCCGAGAAAGCCAGGGCTGGGAGCCAAAACAAACCGAAGGGGGGCGGGGGTGCACCATCTCCAAAAGAATCTGTCACAAAAGAAAATTCTGGGCTCCTCAAGCTGGAAAATCCCCTGAGACAACTTTGTCCATCACACCGTGACACCCTCCAGTTGTCCCAGACAGGTGAGGTCCTTCAGAAAGCCATCCCTAACAATGACCTTCAAGAGGCCCTTCCTGTCTCTCACCAGCCCCCAGTGATGTAGACTGCAGAACAGCTGCAAGGCAAGAACGAACTCGAGCTCAGACCTTGGACTGGGAGGCCAAGTCCAACCATTCTGTACAAGGAGCGGAGCCTGCAGAGGACAAACCCCGTGAGCGCCTCCTCCCATCACCTCAGCCTCCGCTGTAGACGTGGTCCATCACCCAGATGACATCATGCTGAATGGCCCAATCAGAGCAGCTGTGAGGGGAAACAAAGACCCCAAGGTTCCTGGAAGGGGAAGGGGCGTTCTCTGTTGGTGAGCTGAGAGCCAACAGCGTGTGCTGCTTAAGGCACGGACTCCAGGCTGGGTGCAGTGGCTCACGCCTGTCATCCCAGCACTTTGGGAGGCCAAGGCGAGAGGATTGCCTGAGTCCAGGGGTTCGAGATCGGCCTGGGTAACATGGCAAGGCCTCGTCGCTACAATAAATAAAAAAATCAGCTGAGCATGGCGGTGCACGCCTGTGGTTCCAGCTACTTGGAAGACTGAGGCGGAAGGATCGCCTGAGCCCCAGCAGGTCAAGGCTGCAGTGGCCATGAGCATGCCACTGCTCTCCAGCCTGGGAAACTGATTGACACTCAAGCTAAATAAAAAAAAAAGGCACAAGCTCCGAAACAGCCAAACCGCCTGGGTGTGAATCCTGCCTCTACCATTCCTTGGCGGTGTGCATGAGGACAAGACACTTGGCCTCTCTCTTCCTCATTAATCTCTCTATAACGTGGGAATGACAGCAGTGCCCACTCGACTGGGTTGCAGTGAGGCTTTCACAGCCATGCACGGAAGCCCTGGAGCATGCCTGGCGCTCACCCCGCTCGGCTGCCGTGAGGGCGCCGGTCTGCCTGGGACGTCTTGGCTCGCGCCTGTTGTCCCAGCATCACCATCGAGACTCCTTTTCACTCTCAGAAGTCCCCCAGGTGAGACCATGTAGCATGAGGCTGACTCCTTTTTAGCTTCTCCATGACCACCTGGCTATCTCTCTGATCCATGACGCCTCTCTGAAGACTGGGGAGCCCAGGGCCCAAAGGGCAGGTCCCCAGAGATCGCCCTGCCTGTGCCACTGAGTTGTCCAGCCATAAACTCACCTTTTCCTCTTCTCCTTTACCTCTTTGCTGTGTCTTTCCTTCTTCTTCCTCGTCCCCCACCGCCATCCTTTCCTCTCCTGCCGCTGCCCTGCTGTGCCTCGGGGCTCTGGACTCCCCCAACCCTGAACTTGGATGGCTGACTAAACCGTGTCTTATCGAATTTCTCTTAGAGGAAAAGAAACAATTTGAGTCAAAGAGATGACTTGACCCATCGACGGATGAGTGGAAACAATGGCGCTGCTCTGTGCACCCGGCTGTGTGTGTTGTGTAAAGGGGGAAAAGAACACACCGGTTTGAAAGGTCCAGCCAATGCCAGACCTGCCTACACAGCTGTCCCTACGGCCCTCTGATGGGAGAGTCTGGAGGCTCCTCTCAGGGACGGTCAGCGAGGAAGCAAACCCTGAGTCGGGAGCCCAGGGGCTGCACCCATCTCTGCCACTCACCAACAGCGGACAAAAGACCATGACTTTCCAAAGACTCAGTTTCCCCGTCTGTAAAACAGGACCGACTTGTCCCTAGAACAGCCTTGTCGCTCAACCGCATTGCAAGACTGCTCTTGGGATCCTGAATTCCACACTATTCTGCAATTGCATCTTCTAAACTCTTCTCCAGGGGAACACAGGTGGGACCAGGACCGGGAAAACATGGTACCCGGGACTAACTCTCGCCGAAGGGGCCATGGCAAGTGCCTGTGTCCTCCGTGCATTGTTCTGTGCGGAAGAAAAGCAAGGCAGTGAAGTGAACTCAATGATGGCTCACCCATCCCTGGGTATGTCCCCACCAGGTCCCCCTCAGCCCGGCTTCTCCCAGCTCTCCCAGTACCCAGGACCCTCCTTCCCCGCAGCGGACTGCTCAAGCTGTGGTGACAACAGCCACAAGGCGCCTGTTCCAGTGCTGGGGCCTGCTTTCCACAGGCTCACCACCTCTAGGCCCCCGCCACGTCTGTCCCTGATCCTGGGGTTCTGTCTCCATCAGTGGTGTCACCGGCCACTCAAGCACTGGAACCCAGATCTCCGTCATCGTGGTCTGCTCTGCTGCGGTCCCTGACTTTTATTCAATTACCAGATCGGATCTATTCCATCTTTCTCTCACATCCCTGTCTCACCCCTTACTTGCTGTGTGACCAGACATGCAGCTTAACCTCTCTGACTTTCAGTTCCTCCCACCACAAAATGGGGACATCCCTAACAATCTCCTCCTAAAGTTGTCAGGAGGATTAAACGGGATTATCCCCCACCCCCATGCCCTTTGGCAAGGTCTCTGGCTATGCCCCCTCCTCTCCACTCCCACCAGCCCCGTTCAGCCCCGCCCGGTCACCGCCATCGTCTCCTCCCCAGATTCCCTCTGAGCAGATAGATAGGCTGCAGGTGACAAGTTCTTTCCGAACCGGGCTCCAACATCATCACGTCCCTCTGAGAAACCACTGGAGTACCCCGGGCCTGAGAATCAACCTCCCAGCACTCCTTGGCATGCTGCCTGAGACATCGCTCAGGCATCCCTACCCCGTGAAACGTCCACACCCAGCCTCCTCTTGGAGGCCTAGCCTCGGTGCCACGTCCAGAGGCCCCCATGGCCCACTCCCACCAGAAATAACCTTTCTCCCCCAAATTCCCTCTCACCTCTTCACAGTATAGACCTGAGAAGTCACACATGAGGCCTCTCATGTATCATTCAAAAAATGTGCACAAGTGCAAAAGGCTACCCAAGAGGCGGTGTAGGGCAATTTCACCAGAAAAGAAAAGAGTCATGCACCTTGGACCTTCCAACTCAAATGCCACTTTTATCTGGAGTAAGCTGCCCTGGTTTCACGTCTTTATGTCCATATCCTTGATGAAAAGACTCTTTGACACATGTTGGTTTCTTCCAGAGACGAGGAGCTCACTACCTCAGGAGCTGGGTTCTTCCTTCTGCCACCCTGGGACCCCCACCATCGGCCCCTTCTGCCCTCTGCAGTCACACAGACCTCGTTTACCGGGGACCCTCATACCTTCCACTGACCGAGTCAACCAGGGCAGGACCCAGCAAGCACATGCAAGTGGACAGATACACGGATTCAGGGGGCTTGCCCACGTGCGAGGGAGGCTCACAGCGCCCCTGTGCACGCCCAAGTGCACCCACACACGCACAAGCACACACACGCCCGGTCAGAGTCAGAACCCAGCCCCGCCATACCACCGTGCACCCCGGCCAGGAGGAAGCCAGGCCCCGGTGGCCGCCCACTTCCTGCCGCCTTCCTCTGCTCTGGGAGGTTGTCTGTGTCGTTCTGTCTCTCTCCGGTCTTTGTTTCTACACATGGCAGCAGTCAGGGGGCCCACACAGCAGAGACTCCTGGCAGCTCCGACCTGCAAGGCAGGAGTCTGGGTTTCTAGACCCGGGATGGCCTTGGGCAAGTCACTTCACCCTCTGAGTCTGTTTCCTCCTCTGTGAATTGAAGGGCCTGATGTGGCTAGAGGGTCCCTGAGGTCCCTTCCTGGTCAAACCCAGTGCTGCGCGCCCCTCCTGATCCCCTCAAGGTACTGGGTGGCAGGGGTGAGCTGAAGGAAGGGAACAAAGGTCGGATGGGACCTGGGGACAGGTTGAGGGCGCAGCTGACAGGACTGTCCCCAGCCAGGCCCCTTGGCCCCTTGGGAGCTCCACGTGCCACACACACACACACACACACACACACACACACACACACACACACACACACTTCGCTGCCAGGGCAGCGGGCAGGAGGCCCGGCTTCCCGCCAGGCAGAGGGTGCAGGGGGGCGCCCACCCGCCGGGACCTCCACCTACCTGGAATGTCGCCTCCCCGCTGACCTGCCAGCCGCCGGCCGGCTCCCAGCTGTCAGGTGGCCGCCCGCCCGCCTCCTGCTCCGCCCCGACCCGCGCGAGCTGAACCAGCCCCCAGCGCGCTGGAGGGGAAGCGGCGCCCCCTGGGTGCCCGCCGGGATCTGCGCCGCCGCCGCCGCCTCCCGGGCGCCCTCCGGGGTGTGCGCGCCCACGCGGTGGGGTCCGGCCGGCGGGGCCGCGCCTTGAAACTACCCAGGAGCCGGGGGGGCGGGGCGGCTGTGCACTTGGCCCGCCGGCCTGGTCGGGCTTCCTGGCCCCCTGGGGCCCTTGCCCTGACTCCGGGTCGACAGGTTCCAAGGGCGGGGCGTCCGTCGGTGGCCTGGCTGGCCCCCTGGAGGGAGGGAGACCCGTCTAGGCGTGCGCCCCTGAACCCAGCGGCAGCTGTCTTCCCTCCAGCTGTTTTCTCTGGGAGCAGAAACGAAAGGGGATTTTGTTCTTTATACTTGTCTCACTCTTCTGTACAGTCTGCCATGGCACAAGTGCCTGTAGAACAACAAAAAATCCAGTGCGGGGTTTGCGGGGTCATATGGGAGGTTGTTATTTAGAGCTTTCAGGTATTGCCATACTGCTTTCCACATACCCCGAAGAACTCAAATCACTCTATCAAAAAGATACCTGCACACGAATGTTTATCGCAGCATTGTTCACTATAGCAAGAACATGGAAGCAACCGTGCTGTCCCTCAAAAGAGGACTGGATTAAAAAAATGTGGTACATATACACGATAGAATACTACGCAGCCATAAAAAAGAGCAAAATCATGGATTTCGCAGCAACTTGGGTGGAACTAGAATCTATAATACTGAGTGACCTCTCACAGAAACAAAGATCGGAGTATCACATGTTCTCACTCATATAGTGAACCTTGAACATCCAAAGTAATAACTTTACCAAAAGCCCGCACTGGGTTGGTAATTACGGGGTCGGGTTGGGTGGGGGGTATGGGATTAATGATACTCAATATCTGTCTGGGGACGGGGAGACACCTCTTATCACCAAGGGTGTCTGAACGAAGCATATTTGTATACCTGATCCTTAACTAAGCCACAATATGATAATAAAAAATACTGATTAATTAAAAAAAAAATAGAAATATATATATACTTAAAATTGTTATGTATTCTCCTTGGTTTGATCCCTTTATTGTATAATAACCACATTTGTTTTTTGTTTTTTTTTACTGTTGTTAATTTTTAAAATCCTTAAAAATCTTTTAAAATCTTTTAAAATCTGATATGATAATGGCTACTTCTGCTCATTTTTGGTTTCCATTTTATGGAATATTTTTCCCCACCCCTTTACCTTGAGTCTTTGTGAGTTAATTGGGACTTTTGAAGACAGCAGATATTTGGGGTGTGTGTGTGTGTGTGTGTGTGTGTGTGTGTGTGTTTTATCCATTTTGTCAGTCAATATCTTTTTAGTGGGCCATTGAGACCATTTACATCCAGAGTTAGTAATGATATGTAAGATACTGTTCTATTCATCATCTTGGTTGTTATCTGGTTGCCATGCTTATTTATTTTCTCTATTGTGTTGATGTTCCATGAAGCCTGTGAGCTTTATAATTTCCAGTGTTTTTCTACTAGTGTAATTTTACCTTTTGTTTCAGTATTTAGGACTCCTTTGAGTATTTCTTGTAGAGCTGGCCTAGTGGTGACAAATTCCCTCAGTGTTTGCTTTCCTACAAAGGACTTCATTTCTCCTACATTTATGAAACTTAGTTTTGCGGGATACAAAATCCTTGGCTGACAGTTACCTTGTTTGAGGAGATTGAAGATGGGGCCCCAATCCCTTCTGGTTTGTAGGATTTTCTCTGAGAAGTCTGCTGTTAGTCTGATAGGTTTACCTTTGTAAGTTATTTGACGCTTTTGTCTCACTTAAAATTCTTTCCTTCACATTAACTTTCATATTTGGATGATTGTATATCTTGGGGATAGCCTTTTTAGAATGAATCTTCTGGAGGTTCTTTGGGCTTCTTGTATCTAAATGTTCAAATCTCTGGCAAGGCCAGGGAAGTTTTCCTCCATTATCCCCTCAAATAGGTTTTCCAAATCTGTTGCTTTCTCTTCTTCCTCAGCAATACCTCTGATTCTTAGGCATGGATATTTTATATAATCCCACATTTTTTGCAGGCTTTGTTCCATTCTCTTTTTTCTTTATTGTTGTCTGATTGGGTTAATTCAAAGGCCTTGTCCTCAAGTTCTGAGATCCTTTCTTCTGCTTGTTCTTGTCTACTGATAAAACTTTCAATTGTATTTTGTACCTACCTAAATGCTTCTTTCATTTCCAGAATTTCAGCTTTTCCTTCCCCTCACTTTGGAAAATAGTTTTTAAAATTTCTTCATGTTGGTTTTCAACTTTCTCCTAAACTTCATGACCAGTTTTATCATCAACCTTTTGAATTCTATGTCTGGAATTTTAACAATATCATTTTGGCTAGGGTTCATTGCTGAAGAGTTGGTGTGGTCTTTTGGAGGTGTTGGAGAACTCTGTTTTTCTGCATATTGTCAGAATTTCTGGCTCCTTTTCACTTGGGTAGACAGCTTCTTATTTAAGGTCAGCAGGGGGCTGATGTAGGCACTTTAAGGTTTCGTTGGTTATATATAGCCTTGGTGTGGTGAATTTCTCAATTTCCAGATGTGGCAGCCTTGTACTGTGTACCTGCACTGGCATCCTGAGTAGCTAAAGTGGCTTGGAAAGTGTTAGCTGGCACTTGGGATCTGACCTTCCCCAAATCTGAGGTATTGTATCTGATGTGGCCAGGAGGTGGTACCTGTGGAAGAAAGTCAGCTACAATGGTGACTGTAGGGTTTCTAATTGGTGAGTGTTTTTCTAAGGAATTGTACTGTATCAGGAAGACAGGTCGTGACACCGAGACTATTATAGGAAGTGGCAATTTTATTTATGCCAGCGGACTCGGCGGGCTAATGCTCCCAGGCCGAGTCCCCCAGAAAGGGAGAAGAGGGGTCTTATACCTTCGATTAGGTAAGGAAGGGGGGTCGTGTTGAGTGATTACACATTTTCTTTGGAATTTACAAGGTTGTACTCAGCAAAATCAGATCTTTCAAAGAACAAATGGTCTCCAGGAAATGCACGGCAAGCAGGGTTGTAAACTGTCGACTTCAAAAGAGGGGTTGTCTAGTTTTAATTTGCATCTCCTTGATGATTAGTGAGGTTGAACATTTCTTTATGTGTCTGTTGGCTGCCTGGATGTCTTCCTTTGAGAAGTGTCTGTTCATATCTTTTGCCCACTTTATAATGGGGTTGTTTTGTTTTTTTTTCAGCATGTTT
Source organism: Tarsius wallacei (assembly GCA_963574415.1). Classification (NCBI taxonomy): domain Eukaryota; kingdom Metazoa; phylum Chordata; class Mammalia; order Primates; family Tarsiidae; genus Tarsius; species Tarsius wallacei. The sequence continues at coordinate 12,325 of CAUYQG010253662.1, forward strand.
GAGTTCCTTGTAGATCCAAGATGTTAGGCCTTTGTCAGACATGGAGTTGGCAAATGCTTTTTCCCAGTCTGTGGGCTGTCTCCCTGCT
>CAUYQG010253663.1:0-30942 GCA_963574415.1 Tarsius wallacei
TTTTTATTGTGATATTGAGGGGTACATTTAAGGGTTAGGTACACAAATATGTCTCATTCAGGCACCCTTGTTTGTAAGAAGTGTCCCCCCATCCCCAGACAGGTATTTACTGCCATTAATTGCTTCCTCTATCCCTCCCACCCCCTCATCGTTCCCCACCACTGTCAGTCATTTTCTTGTGGTAATACGTTGGGTGATCAAGGTCTACTATATGAGTGAGAACATGTGATACTCAATTTTTTGTTTCTGTGAGAGGTCACTCAGTATTAGACTCTAGTTCCATCCAGGTTGCTGCGAAATTCATGATTTCGTTCTTTCTTATGGCTGCGTAGTATTCCATTGTGTATATGTACCACATTTTTTTAATCCAGTCCTCTTTTGATGGACAGCAAGAACCTCTTAGTTCTTAAATGCCAAGAGGTTAATTAATCCTTTGCATTTGGAGACATCTTCTGGATCACCTACCAGCAACTCAACAGCACTTTTTTACGAAACAGTGAAAAATGAATCACTTCATATTAAATAATAGAGCATTGGATACAAAGGATATACCCACAGCTGCCTTTTTTATACAAATGCTCTTTATTGCAACCTTGTTACAAAGAAGTGTCAGCACCACTGTGAAAGCACTTCACACATTCTCTTTCTAAATAAGGCCAGCTAATATATTTTTTAATGTATATCTCAGTATATGTTCTACCTCTTTGCTTTCTCATGCAATTTGAATGGAAAACTTTGAGGAAACATTTTTGAAAAATTTGTGTTGGCATAAGTTTGTCCAGTATAATCACCAGCAATCTCTTTATGTTTCCTGAGAGGGGACATCCAAGTAGTTTGCTAGATTTATGATGTACCCTCAGAGGGAACATCTGAGGGCAGAGGGCTACATACATACATTTACCAGTCACTTTTCCATAGTCCCATCTACAGTAAATTTAAGATGCTTTCATCAAGAAGCCAAGACTTCCTCTGGTGGTGATTCAGGTTTTAGCAGTGGCTTTTCCTGCATTTGTAGAGAAAGTGCAGTTTCTTTGGACCAGTTCATTCTAAATGTAAAAGTTACTGGAGAATTTAAGGGAACTCATTATTTTTCAATATGTTATTAAATAGGGGAAAGTCTTAGGACAGAGTTGTACAAAGGGGGACCCACAAGTGGAATTTATTTATAAAAATTGTGTATTTATTGTTGCATGTTTAAACTTTAGTTATCTTCAAAATACTTTCCATTTGATGTAATACACCTATCAAGGTACTTTTTTGCACTGCCCAACACAGTTTTTGAACTCAATTTTGATGACTTTTAGTGCTTCTTTCACTTTTTGTTTCACCTCCCCCACATTGGCAAAATGTTTCCCTTTGAGGACTTTTAGAATCCAGAGAAACAAAAGAGAAGTCGCTTGGGGTGAGTTCAAGTGAGTAGGGAGGGTGGAGCATGGGGGTCATGCTGTTTTTGGTCAAAAATTGCTAAACACCCAGTGCGTTGTGGGCAGGAGTGCTCAAAAATCACCTGTCATGAAATATGGAATACTCTCCAAAAAGAAATTCACTGAAGCCAAATCAGCCTCTCACAATATTGCTAGCTGGTACACTGATACCAATGGGTTCCTAAAATGCTTACCTAGCAGGGGAAGCCTGTGCTACAAGGGGCCTGCCCTCCAAAAAATAATCCCAGGTTTTTTGGGCCCCCCCTTTAAAATATATGTTGTATTTTACCTTTTAAATTTGTTTTTTAAAGCACCTGTGCTTAATTTGGAAAAAAAAAGATTATTATAATTGTCATTTATAATTATATAAATAATATATATTTATATGTACTAATATAAATAATAATTATAAATAAATTTAATCCAAGAAATATATATAACTTTTTCCAATTTAAATAAAAAAGTTTAAGTATCTACTGTCTTTGATTATAATTAAAGTTCTTATTCATTGGAGGAAAAAAAAATCCTGCAAATTGCTAGATAGTATGTAAATAACTAAACATTGTTCAGTTTATGTTGGAGGCAAATAATTTATCTCAGAACAAATTTTTTCTGTAAAATGTGTTGTGTATGTGTTCTAAAAATGAAACCTCTTTTTAAATATTAAAGACTTTATATTGGGAGTATAAAAACAATAAAGTATATGTTTTTGCTATGAAGTATATCATGATTTGAATCAATTTAAGAGGAAACTTTTGACCTAAATTCATTCAGTTGTGTAAATGATAACTTTTATAGTCATTGTTTGTCTTTTACAGAAAACTTCTTTTTTCTACTGTGGGTATCCTTATCAGTAAATGAATAATCCATATTTGTTCAGGTCATTTAAGCATTGCCTTCTACAAAGCCACGTGTAACATTGTTTCTGAGACTGATAGATTCATGGATTGGGGGTTTTTGAAAGCATTGAGATCCTCTGATGGAAATAGTATCTTAAGATTTTTTAAAAAGAGCTAAATAAGATGAGAAATATTTTAAAGGTGTTTTTGATAACAAGAATTGATAAAGTCGCAGGTATAGTTTTGCAGTGTAACAGCTCACATTTTGTTTTTCCAGGTGTGTTTCCATTGTAGAAAACCTGGTCATGGAGTTGCAGATTGCCCAGCTGCCCTTGAAAATCATGATATGGGCACTGGGATTTGTTATCGGTGTGGATCCACAGAGCACGAGATAACCAAGTGTAAGGCCAAAGTAGACCCAGCTTTTGGTATGTTTCTCTTCAGTTTCTTGTCTGGTTGGTGTTGAAAGTGGCCAATAAAGAGCCAACTGGGTATTTTTTTTGTTGACAGAGTTTGTTATGAGTGTGCCACTTAGTATTTGGAAATCATATGAGATTAAACTTTAAGTTAAATTAAAAATATGTTCTATTCACAGTATTTTAAAATATTGTGAATTATTTGACTTGTCAAGTACATGATCAACTTAATAGGAGCTATTGATTCTTACAGGTGAATTTCCTTTTGCAAAATGTTTTGTTTGTGGGGAAATGGGGCACCTGTCGAGATCTTGTCCTGAAAATCCCAAAGGACTTTATGCTGATGGTGAGTACTGTGACACTTGCAAATAAAAAACGGTGAGTCATCACGCAGTAGTTATTTAGTGTATACTCTAATTCAGTTCCTGAGTCAGCTCTTCAATAAGTAGCAAAAGCTTAAGAATTGCATTATTTTTATCAAGTGTTATTCTGTGTACTGAGTTTTTGTGCAGTATGACTTGATACATTATTTAAACAAATCATAAAAAACTAAGGTTTGTATTTCAAACTGTACTTGCCTCAACATTGTTTATGATAGTATGGTATACATCTCTACTTTTAGACATGACAAAAGCAGAGGGATTGTGCTTCAGGCTGATAGGAAATTTTTGGAATAGTATTGTATACTTACTTGTAGCCCAGCAAATCATTTTAGTAGAAGGGCTGCTACACACTACTCAATATTGTAGTAGTGTTTGTTTCTCAGTGTTTTTCCTAGTAAATTTTCTGGCATGGGATCATGTAGCTTTTTTATCTTTAGCTCAGCTAATATCTTAAGGTTCCCACAGTAAAGTCTGTTCTCTCTACAGCTTTAAGGAGGAAGTTGTTATCTGTTAATATGATGGTTGGTGCCATTGGAGCCTATACACCTCTATGTCATGTCCTGGGTAACCTCTGGACTGTGGAAAAGTATAGCTTTTGTAGTTGGGCAGACTTGGGCTGTAGCCCTAGCACCACCCATCACTAGCTGTGGGGCTTTGACCAAGTTACTAAACTCTTGTCTCAGTTTCCTCACCTATAAAATGGAGATGATAAAACTGTTTTATTGACTGTAAGATGCACTTTTTTTTACATTTTAATGTCTCTTAAATCAGAATGTGTCTTACTATTGGTGGGTCCCATGTAGTTTGACAGCTTTTTTTCTTTCTGAGAGTTATGTGAAATAATGATATATCTTACATTCAGTGGTGTCTTAGTTTAATGAATTATGGTATTTAGCTGGAAGAGTTGTTTGGAGGATTAAAATATGCTATTCAGGTGCCTCTTCTGTTTCACTCTGGCATAGAAAATGGTAAAGAGGCCTGGCCTGGAAGATGCTCACAGGTGCATTTCAGTTTTGAGCCTTTAAAACTGTCAGCTAATATGACTAATAAGCAAAGATGACTTTGAATGTCTGAGCAAAGTGATGAGATGTAAGAAGAACTTGCAGCAAGGAGAATAGATGACACAGATGTGGGGATTTAGCCAAGTTTGCATCCTGTTAGGCCACTTCTGACTGAGTCACTGAACATTATGAACATGATCACAACCGTGCTTGATCATGAAGTGATCATTTCAGAAGCCATTCGTGCTGTGACCCACCATCCTGGGATGTTGATTCAAGTAGGCAGATGGCATATTGGGGTGAGGGGCCTGATAGGTAGAAGATAATGAAGCAAAAGTTATTTTCATTTCTTTAATGAGTGCTTACTCACCTGACCTGTAAAGTAGAGCATGATTCCTAACCTTTATTGGGTCACTGACTAGAAATCTGATATATTTTTCAGAAAAGTACATCTGCATACCACTTTAATATCCAGCCTGCAGGTCCACATACCCTTGACTGTCTAACCCTGGCTAGGAGCTGGCTTCTGTGAAGTGGTTCCTGGACAGGCACCTTCCAGGAGATCTCTCTTCTCATGGCCACACTCACCCTGAAGGCATGTGCAGGAAGCAGCGGGTAGGGACAATATAGGGCTCTGTGAGGTTGGAAGGAAAGGAGAATGACTCGTGGGCGGGAAGGGTGGCCCTTCCCTGTATTTCTGGGTCCAGCATTCTTTACAACTGATGAGGATGTGAGGGCCAAGTAAGATGTGAGCATGCTCAGAGGTGTTCAACCCAAGTGAGCATGAGGTGTATTCAGCAACTGTGTTCTTTTAACAGGTGGTGGTTGCAGACTCTGTGGCTCTGTGGAACACTTTAAGAAAGATTGCCCTGAAAGTCAGAGTTCAGGTGAGATCCCTAGGCCTTCACTGGGAAGGGGTTAGCTTGGCATTCCTCTGTTTTGCTGCGTGCTGTGATTAGTAACTCATGGAGGCACTGCTGACTTTAAGGCAACCAGTTTTCCTGCTGCAGCAGTGACTTCATCACTTCTCTGTCGGTGTTAGACATAGTGTTGAGTAACTGGGCATTAGCTAACTGGGCATTAAGGAGAAAAAAGTGACTAATAAGCCTTAGGAGACCCTGGTTTTTATAAAGCATTTTATTCATAAGCATTTATAGTTGCCCACCATTGAGTTTAATACAATAGAGCCAATTCTATTACTTATAGAACAGTATTGATTCACTAAAAGAAAATTTAGAAATGCAAATAACTCTCAGTATTCTTAGGACTGCATGTCCTCATCTGTGCTTTGCTTCATGTATACCTAAAAGACTGAGAATTGATTGCAAAAACGGCCCAAAATACTTAAAATGTGTATCCCACAGAATCTGGTTGTTTTATTCCTGATGAAACACTAGTCTTGTTCATCAACAACTTCCTAAGTGTTCCCTGCCTGTGACAGGCTCTTGAGGAAGTGTATTCGAATGTTGATGCCCTGTGTGGAAGGAGGCAGAGCCCGGGAGTGCTTCTCAGGGAAAAGCAATCTTCTTCTTACTCATGCAGTCACAAAACTACATGAATAAGTCTGCTTATTCTTACTTCCTGTTCCTGACATGGAAGTTAGAAACCAAGAGTTTTGTTTACAGTCTCATCCAGGAGATGATAGTCTTTACTGTATCATTGACAGTGAGATTGAAATGACGAAGTGGATTTGAATTCTCCCTCCTGGGAGGACTCCCACTTTGCAAATGATGAGACTGACAGGCAGATGTTGTATAATTTCACAGGTGGAATCTTGTGCATTTAAATCTGATGCTTCATAAGGCTTGCTGTTTACAGACTCTTGGAATTCATTGACTCTGTAATGATGAACTCTGGGAAGGAATGTAAGGGGTTTCTCATCAGTCTGTGCTTGGCAAAGTAGTTGCCTCATCTCCCTAATTGGGATGAGAAATTGCCCACAGAGCTCTGAAATCAAGGGTTGTAATCAGTGACAGAGTTGCCCACTCCCCTCAGTGGGGGAGTCTTTCCTCCCTGTGATTATGCCTGTCAAAACCAGTTTCTTAACCTAAACCAAGACCCATCTAAGTGGGTGCATTTGATACTGTTTTTCTTATATTTGACTTTCCTTTTCCTTTACAGATCAAACAGTCACAGTTGGTCGCTGGGCAAAGGGAATGAGTGCAGACTATGAAGAAATAGATACACCTAAACCGCAGAAACCCAGAACAAAGATACCTAAAATTGTTAATTTTTGATAATGATCAGTACTATCATTCCTTACCACCTCGTTGTCACTTTCTAAACTGGGCCAACTTGACACGTTTTAGAGCTTGACACCCATGGGGCCTGCCTGTATTGCAAATGTAGCATGACCTGGCTGTGGTTAGAACAGTTATCTGCATTCTGTCCTTTGAAGAGTACGCTACCACTGCTTGGAGAAAAGCAGTGAAGAAAAGAATAAGATGATTGAGTTGGATTCTCTAAAAGAACATATTTCTAACAGACAGAATGTAGACATAACTAAGTGGTTCTATACCTGATTGTAACAGTCATCTTTTTTAAAAGCAAATTAAGCATAAATCTGAACTACCCCTAAACAAAGGGAGCAAATGGATTTTTGGTTATATTATTTTCTTGGTTCAGAATATCAATTTATTATAATAGAAATGTATAAGTTGCCACAAAGTACATTTTTAAAATATTGAATAAAAATGTGTTTGCTGTGCTATTTTCTTGTTTTTCTGAATAACTGATTATGAATTGAACTTGCCATTGGTCACCAATATCCATGTGACAATCCCTTTGGAAGCAAGACCGCTTATTAATCCTAGATTAGGGTAAACAGGGATTTGTTTCGTTTTTGCTTTAATTTTGTCATAAAGAATTAAAAATTGTTAAAGTTAAAATTGAAGGGTACCTCAACAGCAGCTTTTTTGCCCTTGATTTTCAAGAGAGAAATTCTAGCCCAAATTCAGTTTCTGTTATTTAGCTAGAATGATAGCATATAACAGATTGCTTATCAAACCTAATAGCATTTTGTTCACATATTTTAGATGAGTCAGGGTGAGATGGAAGTATCACCATAATAGAGTTAGAACACTAATCAGAGACCCATTAGCTTCTTTGTCTGATTTGATGAATACATGCATACTTATTACATATATTTCACAAGGCTTAACGCTATCATTGTAGTGTATAATGGACTGACTCTAGTGGTTTTGTGTTTCATTTGAGGTTTTACCTGATTGAATCCATTTGTAACTAACGGAAGCAGCTGTGATTAGTTATTGATGCCTCAAAAGGAAAATATTTACCAAATAAGAAAAGAAACACTTTTCTCTGTTTTCATATCTGCACAACTCAACAGTTCTAGTTTTAATAGGAGCTGTTCTTTTATTTTCAGTGTGAGAGGAAAACATGATGACAAAATACCGCTCAGCCTCCTAGAGGAAATGAGCCATTTACAAGGAATTGCACAAACCATGCAGCTGGAGCAGGGCAGTCATGCTGCCTCTGTCGTCTGGTCTGAACACACCAGGTTTATTCACCTGTCCTGTCACGAGCAGTTGGCTCTGCAATCTAAAGCCTAAAACCAAAAGTCACCTCAAGTTAAGCTAATGGTTGTTGTAGTGTTCAGTGCAGTAGTGTTCATTTTTGTCGTGGTTTACTTTGTTTTCATTTTAATGATCTATAAATTAGTGAAATTATTATAAATAAACTGCAGGTACTGAATGTAGCAATAAAAAAATGTACAGACACTGTGAAAGGCATGTACTAGAGGCAGAAATTCTCAGAGATCCTGAGTGATTGTGTTCCTTAAAAGGGGCTATCTGCAGTGGCCGGGAGTGGCCACTGCACTCCAGGCTGGGTGACAGAGTGAGACTCCAACTCAATAAAAAAAAAAAAAGGAGCTATACACGTTGGTTATTTTCTTAGCTAAGAATACCCAAATAGAAAGGCAAGCACTTAATGGATTTATTTATTCTGTATTTTCCAAGAACCTGCTATCTTTCTGGTGCTCTTCTAGACACTTGGGATTGTGGCTGTCAATAAGGCAACCAAGGCCACATGCATCATAATGGGGCTGAAGAGTAGGGAGGAGGCCAAGGAAAAACCAGAAAGAGATGTTTTGTTGCATTTGTGAAATATTTTGTTGAATCCCATAAATCTTAGTTCAGCACTCTTCTTCCTCCAGTCCTTTGACAACCTCGTCTCTTATAAGCATATCTTCGCTCTTCTGTGACTGTCTCCCAATTCCTGACTGGACCTAACATCCCACCTTCCAGACCCTTCTCACCTGCCTGCTGGACATTCCTACTTGGCTGTACCACTGACATACTCAAGATGGCTTTAAACAATCTCATCACTTCCCCCCGGGAAAAAGACAACTTATTTTCCTTCTTGTTTCCATCTTCTTCTATTGCAGTTATGTTCCAGGGCACCAGGACTGAACCTCCTCCCCCATAGCTGACCCCTGTATTCCTTCAGGCATCTGCTTGATGACAACTAGCCTTGCAGGAGACAGCGACTCTTTCTTATCTCCTTGTCTAACGCTGTGGGCTGATTTACCCCCCTCCTCAGAATACAGGGGACATGAGGGCAGGAATGCTGAGTCCTGCTCACTGCCATATCCCTAGAGGTGTGTGGCATGTGAGGTGCATTCACATTTGTTGAATGAGTAAATGATACAAGTAAGTGACGTGAGGAAATTTGAGAGAGAATGAAATGCAATTGACTGGGTAGCCACTTTAGTTTGGATCATCAGGGGAAGGTTTTTAAACTGAAGTCTGAATGACAAGAATAGTCAATGCCCTAAAGAGGGAACAAGTTTGCTATATGAAGTTGAGGGACAGAAAGGGCAGGTAGAATCAAAGCAGAGAGAAGGAGGGATCTCCTCAGAGTTGCTCTGACCACCCTACTTAGAACCTGTACCCCACCCTCCCATGAGTGCTGCAGTCCCTCATACTTGGTATTTTGTCAGTGTCACTTACCACCTTCTAAAAAACTCATTTACTGTCTCTGTCATTTATGCTCCAGCTCTCTGCTAGAATAGAATCTCCATGAAAGGGACTATTGTCATTTCTAAAACTGCGTGGCCCACAGTAGGCCCACAATGTGTATCTCTCAATACATTTGATGCAGGGCCAGAGAAAAGGTGGGCCAAGATCATGCTGGGGGATTATTTAGGAATCCCTTAGAAAGTTTGTTGTTTTTTTCTTAACAGCTTTGAGATATAATCCACGTACAATAAAATTCAAGCTTTTAAAGTGTACACTAACTGGCTTTTACTATATTCAGAGTTGTGCAACCATCACCACTAATTCCAAGACACTTATCACCCCAAAGAGAAACCCCACACCCATAAGCAGTCAATCCTCATTCTGACCTCCCACAGCCACTGGCAACCACTAATTTAATTTCTGTCTATAGATTGGCCTATTCTGGGCACTTTTATGTAGTGGAATCAAATAACGTGGTCTTTTGTGACTGCTTTTTTCAGTTAACATGAAAGTTTCATTCCCTCATATTCCATTGAATAAATGTGCCACATTTTATTCATCAGCTGATGGACCTTTGGGTTGTTTCTACTCTTTGTGAACATTTGTGTATAACCTTGTATGGACATGTTTTCATTGCTACTTAGGAGTATATATAATATACCCCAGATATATATGTTTGGAAAACAGCCATATTATTTTTCAAAGTGACTGCATCATTTGACAATCCTACCAGCAAAGTATGAATTTCAGTTTCTCCATGTCCTTGACAACACTTGTCATTGTTTCTCCTTTTTCTTCCAGTCATTCTAGTGGTGTGAAGTTGAATCTCAGTGTGGCTTTGATTTGCATTCTCTGTTGACTAGTGATGCTGAGAATCTTGTCATGTGCTAATGGGCCATTTGTATGTCATCTCTGAAAAAATGTCTGTTCAAGTGCTTTTCCTATTTTGATATAAATTGGGTGATGTTTATTGTAGAATTGTACAAGTTCTTTATATATTCTGTATACAAACCCCTTATATTTATGCTCTGCAAATGTTTCTCTCATTTTGTGATTTGTCTTTTCACCTTTTTTTTTTTTTCAGTCAGTCTCACTCTGTCACTCAGGCTGGAGGGCAGTGGCAGCCTCTACCTTCTGGGCTCAGGCAGTCCTTCCACCTCAGCTTCCAGTAACTGGGACTACAGGCATGTACCCCACCATACCTAGCTAATTTCTTAATTTTTGTAGAGATAAGTTCTTGTTATATTGCCCAGGCTGGTCCCAAACTCCCAGGCTCAAGCAATCCTCTTGCCTTGGCCTCGCAAAATGCTGGAATTACAAGTGTGTGCGAGCTACCATGCATGGCCTCTTTTCATTTTCTTTGTGGTGTCCTTTGAGGCACAGAAGTTTTAAATTTTGTTGAAGTCCATCTTACCTGTTTTCTTTTTCATGTGTGTAGTTTTGGTATTGTTTCTAAGAAACCATTGTCTAACCCAAGGTTATGCTTTCTTCGAGTTTTGTATTTTTAGTTCTTATTCTTAGGTCTATAATTCAATTTTAATTACTTTTTGTTTATGACTAGAGATAAGAGTCCAATATCATTCTTTTGCATTTGACTATCCAGTTGTCCCAGCACTGTTTGTTGAAAATTTCGCACTATTCTTTCTCCATTAAATTGTTTTTCTTTCCTTTTTGCAAGCATCTGACCATAAATATAACTATATTTCTGGACTCTCAATTCTACTCCATTGATTTATATGTGTCTCCTTATGATACTACCACACTGTTTTGATTTCTGTAACTTCGTACTCAGTTTTGAAATCAGGAAGTATGAGTCCTCTATTCCTTTTCAAAACCTATGTTTTTCCTGTGCTTCCTTGGCTATTCTGGGCCCCTTGCAGTTCCATATATATCTTATCATAAGAATCAGCTTAATTACTTCTGCAAAAAAGCCAACTGCAATTTTGATAGAGATTGTGATGAATCTGTAGAAGAATTGCGGGGTGGGGGAGGTGTCTTGCCACTTTAGCAATATTAAGCTTCCTGATCCATGAACTGTAATAACAAGGTACTGGTCGCCACAATGACTATGACCGTGCAATGCTGTTCTCCATATCCACTGTGACTTGAGGTGCTAGTCTCCACATCCACCGTGTCTGTGAGCTGCTGGTTTCCATATCCACTGTGATTGTGATGTGCTGGTCTCCATATCCACGGTGACTGTGAGGTGCTGGTCTCCACAGTCACTGTGATTATGAGTTGCTAGTTTTTCACATCTACTGTTACTGTGAGGTGCTGGTTTTCAAGGCCTGAGGACCTGGTGGAATTTAAATGGGATTAGGGCAAGTGAAAATGCCACAGCCTATGATTTTTCTGTGCTTCAGCCATTTTCTTAAATTGTCATGCCTTGTATTGTTGTAAGCCTTTGGTTAACATCCAGATTTCTGAAAAGGTTTGGCAGTTTTTGCCAATGTTCCTGTTACTTTTATGAAATGTTTCAGAGGTCCTGAGTTTCCATTCTGGAAGTGCTTCTTCCCACTGGAAACCTTTTGTTGTTGTTTCTCAAACTATAACTCTATTTAGAGTCACTATTTAGAGTCAATCCACATATCATACAATTGTCTATTTAAAGTCGTACTCTTTTATTTATTTATATTTAAGTAGTTGCACACTATTTAAAGTGTACATATAACTAAGTGATTTTTCAAAAATTCACAGAGGTGTGTAACCATAATCATAGTTAATTTTGGAGCATTTTCATCCCCCTCAAAAGAAACCTGGACCCATTAGCAGTCATTCACTCTTCCTACCCTCAAACCCACAGACACCCCCTGCCCACCCCCTCCCCAGCCCTACGCAACCATGAATTTGAGAGAAATGGGCATACATTTTGCTCTGGCAGGAGGGTGGGCCCCCAGTTGGTCTTACCACTGTAAACAACCCCCAAAAGACGTGGAGTAAACTTATTTTTCAATCTCTTTGAAAGCTTCACTGAGTTCATAGGAAAGTATAGACTCCACAGAGGCCAACATTAAGCAAGTGCAGGAATTCTAGAAGGTAAACCGATTCTGAAGCTCAGGGTCTGCTGAACCCTAAGACCTTGAGCTTCCTGGGGACAGAAAATAAAGCCTGTGCCTACTGAATGTGGGCAGTCGAGTTGACGACCTTCACATAAAGCAGAGGCCAAGGGGCTACGCCCTCCTGTAAGAGTAGATGGAAATGAGCATGTGCCAAGGAAGACAGAAAGGAAACTTGCTGCCTCTCCACTTTGGCTTTGAGTGGCAGGGGAAAAACGGTTCCCTTGAAAACCTGAAAGCATGCATGGGCTGCCACCTGAGTTTTCAGCTTTACTGTGTGTATGGTCAGAATACCTCCACTTGAGATCTTCATTTAAAGACCATTTGGAGTTGGAAGTGCTCTGCCAACACTGGCAGACACATCACAGTCTGTTCCGGCAGCCTTTGACTTTAATCTAGGTCTCAGAGAACTCCCACAAAATTCAAGAGTTCAGACTTCATGATAAAAACACACAAGAAAACATAAGCATCAACAGGTTGTAAAATTGGCCCTGCAAGCATTTCTGATTTTGGAATCATTGAACACAAAATATAAACAAGTACGCTTCATGTCTTGGCTTATAACCAACAAAAATTTATTTCTCACAGTACTGAAGGTTGGGAAGACCAAGATCAAGGCGCCAGCAAATTTGATGTCTGTGAGAGCTGTTCTCTGGTTCATAAATGGTGACTTCTTGCTGTGTGTCCTCATGGTAAAAGGGGCAAACATACTCCCTTGGGCCTCTTTTCTAAAGGCATTAATGTCAACAATGAGGGCTCTACCCTCATGACCTAGTCCCCTCTCAATGTTCCACCTCTTAATACTATCATCTTGGCAGTTAGGATTTAAACACAGAATCTGGGGAGGAGACGAACATTCAGGTCACAGCAATTCATTATTTAGAGAAATCAAGAAAAAATTGAAAATCTGGGCAAGGAACAGGATTATTTTTAAAAACCACCAAACAGATTTGAAAAGTAACCAACTGAAACTTCTAGAATTGAAAAATATGCGAACTGAGGCCAGGCATGATGGGTCATGCCTATAATTCCAGCACTTTGGGAGGCTGAAGCAGGGAGGATTTTTTGAGTCTAAGAGTTCAAGACCAGCATGGGCAACACAGCGAGACTCCATCTCTAAAAAGAAAAAATAAAACAAGCCAGGTATAGTGTTGTGCCTATAGTCCCAGCTACTCGAGGGCTGAAGCAAAAGGATCACTTGAACCCAGGAATTTGAAGCTGCAGCAAGCTATGATTGTGCAAACTACACTCCAGCCTGGGTGACAGAGCGAGACCCTGTCTCTAAAAATAAAAATAAGGAATTGAAATTAAAAATTTAATTTTAGGTAGAAAAATGACAAGGCAAACAGAGCACTGAAGTAGAAGATAAATCCATAGAAATCTCAAATATATCCCAAAGAGACATGGAGATCAATATGTGTAAAAACAAGTTAACAGACTTGAGAATAGAATGAGAAGCACTTTGGGCACTACAAATTTATAATAGAATACAAAAGAGGCAATATTTTTTTAAATGGTCAAGAATTTTTCAGAATTGTTGAGGACTTTTTTTTCCTTTCAGGAAGCTCAACATATCCCAAGAAGGTTAAATAGGAAGACATTCACAACTATGTATTATAGTGTATCACTGAACTGCCTAGTAAAGAGAATATTTAAAAGCAATCAGAGAAAAAATACATAACCTTCATAGGAAGAGCAACTTGCTGTATCACATAACATTGAAAGCCAGGACACAGTGTATCATATCTTCAATGTGCTAAGAGAAAATAATTTTCACCTTGGAATTAGGATTGTATGCCACTGAAACCATATTGAAAGAATAAGGACATGATGCAGGTGTAGTGCCTCATACTTGTGGTTCCAGCTACTTGGGAAGCTGAGGCTGGAGGTGCTTAAGCCCAGGAGGTTGAGGCTGCAGTGAGCTAGGATTGTGTCACTGTACTCCAGTCTGGGCAATAGAGAAAGACCCTGTCAAAAAAAATTAGCCGGGCGTGGTAGCGCGCGCCTGTAGTTCCAGCTACTTGGAAGGCTGAGGTGGAAGGATCGCTGGAGCCCTGTGGGTCGCGGCTGCGGTGACCGGGAGCGGCCGCTGCACTCCAGTGGGGGCGACAGTGTGAGACTCCAACTCAAAAAAAAAAAAAAAAAAAAAATGGGGAAAGGACCTGAATAGACATTTCTCAGAATAAGACATACAAATGACCAATGGGTATATGAAAATATGCTCAAAATCACTACTCATTAGAGTCATTCAAATTAAAATCAAAATGAGATATCACCTCACACCTGTCAGAATACTATTATCAAAAAAGATGAAACATAACAAGTGTTAGTGAGGGTATAGAGAGAAGGAAACCCTTGTGCACTGTGGTGGGAATATAAATTATTATGGCCATTATGAAAAACAATATAGAGGTGCCTCAAAATTGAAAAACCGTAGAACTACCATATATCCATCAATCCAATAATGGATATATATGTAAATAGTATCTGGCACATACTGGATGATGAATAAATACTCATTGAGTGAATGAATATGAAAATAGTGTAATTATGTTTATAATAACATGTCTTTTGTCCCAGTCATAAGCATAACAATAATCTATGGGTTAAAAGTAACCTGCAAATCTAGGTTTTATGTTTGATAATGCAACTAACATCTTGGCTGGCATGAGTAATTGCTGCTTCTTTACCAGCTTCAGCTTTAGCATTGACCCAATATTTTTTTTTTCTAGATAAGAATTGTTAAAACCACAATCATGGAATCACCCCTTGGTTCTTGATAATACTCAATTTAAAGCAAAGTCCAGCTTCCTTAAATCCTCTTCAAAAAATTCCTAACACAGCCTAAATGTTACAATCACACCCTCCAACTGAGGCACACCATAGCTCACCAAGATGTACATTCTCTCCTTTGCTGCCACAAGAAATAAGCCTAACTTGCTCCACTATAGATGTGTTCCAACTAGTCTTCATTAAAAAAAAAAAAATATATATATATATATATATACACACACACACACATAGGAAATGAGATCAGTATGTCAAAGCGATACCTTACTCCCATTTTCATTTCAGCATTAGTCACAGCAGCCAAGTATTCTCAATAGGCAAGTAATGATGTCTATCAATGATTGAATGGATGAAAAAATTGATATACATATACAATGGAATACTATTTAGCCTTTTAAAAACTAGAAAGCCTGCCATTGGTGACAACATGGATGAACCTGAAGGACATATACAGTCCCAGAAGACAAATACATGATAATCTTATTTATTGTGGAATCTAAAAATTCCAAACTCATTCAAGCAGAAAGTAGAGTGATCAGTACCAGGGATCAAGAGTGGGAGACTGGGGTGATGTTGGTCAAAGGATACAAAATTTTAGTTATACAGGAGGTTGTGAATAAATACATAGTTTTTCTAGAATGGAAATAAGGTGAAAGCCACATTCAATCAATTCTCTAGTAAATCCCCACAAATACTTTCCTAAATTGAACTACTCTTCTGCAAACCAGATTCTAAATATTATCTAGAAATAAAAACCATGGAAATGGAAGAACAAGTTTGTGATTCCATTTTAATAATTTGGAACAATGACCATCTAAATAATGCTACACACATATGTATATATGCTTAATGTGATGTGGAATTGACAAGATAATAAATACAGAAAATTGAATACATAGTCCATGTCTTGATCATTACTGTATCATCAATACATAGAATAGTATTTGGCCAAAAAAAAAAATATGAATAGTATCTGGCACATACTGGATGATGAATAAATACTCATTGATCAAATGAATGTAAAAATAGTGTAACTATGTTTGTAATAACATGTCATTTGTACCAGTGGGTAAAAATTGTCTATTTGATATATTTAGAGTACTCAATTAGGAATAGCGTTACTTGGAAGATTTTTTCAAAAGTTTTTTACTTAAAGAGAACTGAGGAAGAATGGAAAGGAAATTTTACAAAAGTAGTTGAGTTTTAAAAAATATTTTCTTACAAAATACCAAAACATACTATAAGGTTGTTTGATTTAATTCACTGTATTAATTGGCCATTGGCTAAAAAAAGAAACCCAAATATTTATAAATCAGTGTATCTCTCATTATATCTATATAAAAGATAGAAAGGTAGCATTTATTTCTAGGATGAAAATTTTTAATATAATAAATGTTTATTTATAAATTTGATGCATTCCCCATGAGAAAGGGAGAAGCAGTCCCTAACATTCAGGTTCTAGCCTACTGGTGTCAGCTAGGCTTTGGTGTTGCTATGAGCTGTTCTGGCCCTCACAGGTGGGCCTTGATGTTCTCTTATTGAACACAAACTATTTTATAAAATATCAAAATCAGGCTAGGCAATTCTATTATTATGACAGAACAAAAAGGTAAAAGAAGACCGTTCTCAATTATGTCTGAACACAGATAAAACATGAACATTGTCCCAGTCATAAACATAACAATAATCTATGGGTTAAAAGTAACCTACAAATCTAGGTTTCATATTTGATAATGCAAATAATGTCTTGGTTAACATGAGTAATTGCTGCTCCTTTACCAGCTTCAGCTTTAGCATTGGCCCAATATTTTTTTTCTTCTAGATAAGAATTGTTAAAACACCAATCATAGAATCACCCCTTCATTCTTGATAATGCTCAATTTAAAGCAAAGTCTAGCTTCCTTAAATCCTCTTCAAAAAAACTCCTAACACAGCCCAAATCTTACAATCTCCAGCTGAGGCACACCATAGTTCGCCAAGATGTACATTCTCTCCTTTGCTGCCACAAGAAGTAAGCCTAACTTGCTCCAGTATAGATGTATTCCAACTAGTCTTCATCAAAATGCATTGGCACCTATAGTTTCACTGATATCTCATTTTACACAGGGAAATGCTGTTTTATGCACTTACTCACACACCCACACACATATGGCTATGTGTATGTATTTATTCCTGCATTCACTAATATCATGACCAATAATAAATATTTGAGCAAATATTTCACAAAATATAAAGGGACATTTCAGAAAAAATAAAGCTATAAGCTTTAAAACTTGCAATAAAATATGGGAATGAAATACTAGTAATATTTTATAGTAATGGCATAATTAAGGTCTTGGTAACTGAGACATAAAACCCAGTAGTCACAAGGGAAGAAGACCATTACAAATCGTTCAACATCATAGGCACCATTATGGGACAAACAATAGACTGCAAACAAATATTTATTATCAGCATATAGAAAAGAGAAAGGGCAAATAACTATCATAAAAATTTGTTCTTGTCATTTAATGGTGAAAGGAAAATAAAAAAATAACCTCTGCTAGGTAAAATGGTCAAAATTGGTCAAGACATACAATTATTTAATTTATAATTAAAATTGCACAAAATACAAATTTATGCACAAACTCATTGGTATTCAGAGAAGTGATAATAACTTTGAGATCATTTTTCCCATTCACTTGTTACAGATTCAAATGGTTGGTGATAATCGTTTTGCTAAGCATGGTGATGTGGGAAAGCGTCCTCATCAACTGTGAAAGAATGAATAGATGTACACATACACTCATATACCAATATTAAACTTTGGAAGGTTTAATACTAAAATTTACAGAATGATTACCTCTAGAAAATTAGGAAGTATAACTATAACTTCAACTTTTACTCTATATTTTCTATATTATTTGATTGTATAAATATATATCCATTCATATGAACACACATGAAAAAGTGGAAACAAACTGAAAATTTAAAACGAAGAATGCTTCATATTAAAGGGCAAGATCTTTGAATATATATCCTTGAGTAAATGGAAATGTTTAACAATTAAAAATAGTTGAAATATTAAAAATGTTATAAATGCAATATATTTACATAAAAATATTTCATGATTTTTAATACTACCTAATTTGAATAACAGCTGATTGCCATTTGCCTTTTAAAATATATATGTGCAAGCATTTCCTCTTTTGTTTGTTATCGTAAAACATGATGCATGAACACATGCTGAATGTGTTTTGTTATACTTATTGCCTCACTCTAACTTTCTTTACAATTGGAATCTTCAAATCACTAACAAGACAATTGAGGAAAGTTTATGTTTTTCCTGGAAACTCATCTTTTTTCCCCAAGGGTTGGCAATTTATGAATTATTCATAAAATATTTTAGCTAATAGATGGAACTGATCCACTGCTATTTTAGATGTTATTTCTTTAGTTTTTACAGTTGTGTGTACCTATGGATATTCTAGGAATAGTATATATTCATTGACTATAATTGTATAGTTAAAAAGTTGAACACAATGGAGTATTAAATTGAAGTTGAGTTTATGAAACAAGATATTGTAAATGGTTGAACTGGAATAATATTTCTTCTTGTAAAATTCTAGAAATGTCAATTTAAAAAGTGTTGTGATTATAATACATGTAAGCTGAAAGGCTCAGTAAAGTGTGGTTCTGGACCATGTTGTACTTCAAAATGTGAGGTAAGTTGCTAAGATTTATGAAAAGGAAATTGAACTGTGATAATAGAAGACTGTATTCACTGAATCAATGTGAAAAACTTATAAAAAGTATATAAAAGGAATTCAGTGAAACAAAATACAAAATGCATAAACAAATGCAAGTTTAAAAGAAAAATTACTATGAAATTAAAAGGGCCTCTCAGGCTGGTACTGATCAAGTCATTATATTTGTATGTTTCACACGTATGGATTCAACCAACCACAAATTAAAAAGAATATTTGTGAAAAAAATGGATGGTTGCATCTGTACTGATCATGTAAAACAATACTGTATAACAACTATTTACTAGCACTTATATTGCATTAGGTATTATAAGTAATCTAGAGCTGTTTTGAAGTATACAGAAAGATATGTTTAGGTTATATGTATTATTTCCAATGTATGGAATTCTAAGTTGAGTTTTTTTGTAATCCTTAAGATGTTACTTTATTTATGTATCACTCATCTTTGTTTTGTTATTAAGTATTAGTTCAATAAAATTGGATTGCTGTGTGTGTATGTTACCTCAGCATATATAGCAGATCTGCATTTGAATGTGGTGAATTTCACCATGGAGGGCAATGGATGGCCTATTAGTTAAGCCAGTCACAAAGATTTGACAGCAACTGTACATTTCATCTGAACAATGCCAAGAGGCCTTTATGCCTTCAGATAATAATAAATATGATGAGAGTGGTATGATAGCTATTATATACATATGTTCTTTACCATGTATTTTTCTAAGCACTTTTTTCATTAGTTCAATTGAATACTCCTAATAATTCTATGAGAATATGATTATTATCCCATTTACAAATGTAAGACACACAGAGCCAGGACTGAAACCAGGCAGTCTGGCTTTTTTGGTTTATCTAAGAACAACACGATAGAGGCAATATTCCAAGGACCAGGCATGTTTAGTCACCTTGATTTTTTCCAAACGCTGGTGAAGTCAGATTGCCTCAAAATGTGGCACACAAAGCAGTTGAGCAGTTACACACCTCCTTTAAGAAGGGATTCTTTCATTGAGACAAGTTGCTTTTCTCTGGGCTTCACAATGAATATTGTAGTTGACTATTTTTCTTTTGAAAAACTCTCAGCCTTGAGAACTCTGCTATTCCCTCAACTATCAATAATCAGACATATTTTATTTGATAAATATTTTCATTAGGTAATTGAGAAAAGTAAGTCCTGGAACATGATTGTCTTTTTCTTTTTCCTAGTTATCAATAGTAGGTACTCCATGCCGAATGAGTATTGATCCAGAATGTGATTATACAGAGTATTGCAATGGAACTTCTAGTCATTGTGTTCCTGACACTTATGCATTGAATGGCCATTTGTGCAGGTCAGGAACTGCCTATTGTTATAATGGACAATGCCAAACTATGGATAACCAGTGTGCCAAGATATTTGGAAAAGGTATTGCTCTTTCTTTTATATTTCTTTTACCTTAAGTTTGGATCTCTCTGTTAGAGTATATTACATACTGCTGAACTTCAAAAGAGAAAGAACCTGAACCACAAGCTCTATAAAGACTATATTTGAATTAAAGAAGGCTTATCCCTTTCTTGAATAGCTGTGCCACCTGGTAAAAATTGGTCAAGAATAACCAAGTTAGATTCTGTCTCCTTTCATCTTTGCCTAACGCAACACGTTCATTAGGGCTACTATTTCTCTTAAAATATTGATAAGATAGTTTTGCCAAATGTTTCACTATTACATAGCATGGATTATGCCTCTTTTACCTCTGATAATAGTTTTCTCACCACATACTCCCAGGCACAATGCCAATGCCATACATTTTAGATATATTTTGCCGTAGCACTCTTTTAATGAAATGAAAACAACCCCCAATTCTCCAAAATTTATACATCGGATACAGCTACTTAATAGTCTATATTGTCTTCGCTATGACAGCCAGACTGAGAGATGAGCCTCTACTTAAACATTGCAGCATTGCTGATCCCCTACAGAGAAAAAGAGAATATGGAACACTATGTACAAGTACAAAATTTTCTTCCACTAAGTGACATGTTTCAAATTTCTCATTTCATTACGAAGAGCAAGTCACAAGGTCAAGCCTGATATTGATTGGGCTAGGAAAATTTTGCTCCTATAGGGAAAGGCAGCTAACTGTTTTAAAAATAATATGACTTATTGCAACAGATATAATTATTTTCTGTGCTGTGTTAGATAACACAATTGTTTCTTTCTACTTGCATTGAAAGGGTACACAGAGAAACTAAAGCATTATCAACAAGTACATGGTTGTTTTAAAATTAGAGTTTCATTAGCCTGTTATTAGCAAACATTTAATTTAGACTAAGAATGATAATTCAACTAACATGTTTTCATTTGAAGGTGCTAAAGGTGGTCCATTTGCCTGTTTTAAAGAAGTTAATTCTCTGCGCAGTAGATCTGGAAATTGTGGTTTTAAAAACTCCCAACCATTATCCTGTGAAGAGAAGTACGTATGCAGAAAATGATTGTTTCTTCGAAATATACAAATTATATAGTTTGTATAAAGAGACACTAGATAGCAATGCACAATAAATTGTAAGACAGGACAATATTTTCAAATACCAATATATGCATTATTTTTCTATGCAATACAGGGTTTTCTTTTCATTATATTTTATTTATATTATATATTATATTCTTTTCATTATATTTCCCTGATATTATCCTAAGAATGAAACTAGATGAAAAGAAGGCTGGTGCTTTGATTTTTAAAACATGGGATTACTGAGAGAAATACAGTTTTAGTTTTTGTTTTGCTGTTTGCTTCCAAAACATTGATATGTAAAGCATGGAAGTACATCTTAATAGCTGAATTTAGACTATTGGAACATAGTTTTTCTATCAACCATGTAATAAAAGGATTAACAAAATCCAAAAACCCAATAAACAAAGTGCCTACCCCATAACAAACGCTTCCTGCATGTCATTGGGGTATTGAAAATAAAAGAATCACACACAAAAAATAGTAACCAAGCTATATGCTAAAAATATGGAAATCTTTAGATAAGATCAGTTAACCCAGTGAAAAACAAGACTTTTTCAGCCTCTAAGGTATAACCAGGAAAAAATATGAAATCCTTAGGTAAGCACCAAGCTCAGCATGGTTCAAGATAATATGGATATTTTATTAAGAGAAAAAATGGATAAAGAAAGTGTCTCATTTTGTAGGTCTAAAACAGCATCATCTGTCATCTCCATTCACACAAAATTACTCCATTCACACAAAATTAGTTTACTTAGTAGTTGCCTTATAAACCTTGGTGCTCCTGTGTTGGGTACATAAATGTTTAGGATGGATATTTCTTGTTGATAGATTAAAACTTTCAATCATTACGTGGTGTCCTTGTGTATCTTTTTAAATTTTTGATAGCTTAAAGTTTTTCTTTTTTTGGTCTAGTATTAAGATTGTGACTTCTGCCTTATTTTATAAGCCATTCACCTAGAAATTCATTTTCCATCCTCTAACTCTGAGTCTGTGTGCATCCCTTGTGGTGAGATGAGTTTCCTGGATGTAGCAAATTATTGGAACATGGTGTTTTATCCAGTTTGCCATTCTGTGCCTTTTCAGTGGTGCATTTAGTCTATTCACTTTCAGGTTGATTATTAAAAAGTGACTTTAATGGAGGTTTTCTTTGATTTTTTTCTTTCTTTCTTTGTAATTTTTTTTTAACTTTTGGGTTGATGTATGTGTGTTTTTTCAAGTTTGCAACCGTGATGTATTCTCTTTTGATTTTGTGTTCTCCTGTTCTCTTGGGAAGTGTGTGGTCATACTTTTTTCTCTCTCTTCTGTGCTTAATACCTTTTTAAGCATCTCCCATAGAGCTGCTCTGGAAGTTGCATAATCTCTTGGAGATTGGATGTCTGGGAAAGATTTTAATTCTCCATTGTGGATTAATCTGAGCTTGTCTAGGTAGGAAATTCTTGGTTGAAATTATTTATCTTTGAGGACTTTGAATATTGGACTCCAGTCCCTTCTAGCTTGTAGTATTTCTGCCAATAGATCTGCTGCTATTCTGATTGGGTTCCCCGGTAGATAGTCTAAACTTTCTCTCTTGTTACCTATAGGATTTTTTTTGTACCTACTTTGTGTAGGTGAATTACTATGTGTCTAGGGGTTGGTCTATCATTTTATGACTTGTGGGGGTTCTCTGTATCTCTTGTGTTTGTATGAGCACACTTCTTGCAATATGGGGAAAGTTTTCTTGAATAAACTCCTTGACTACTTGCTCCAAGGTATTCTACTTTCACTTTCTTCTTCTGGGATACCAATCAGGCATAGGTGTGACCTCTTGATATAACCGCACATCTCTTGGAGCCATTGTTCTTTCTTTCTGAGTTTTTTAAAAAATTTTTTACAGATTGAGTTAATTCCATGTTTTGGTCTTCAAGTTCTGAGATTCTTTCTTCTGCTTGATTAACTCTGCTTTCCATGCTTGTCATTTTGTTACTTATATCCTGGATGAAATTTTTTATGGCCAAAATCTCTGTTACAAGTTCTTTCAGTGTTGCATCTTGTCTTTCTTGAGTGCTATTCACTCTTTCCATCCATTCCCTAATCCCTGCTGTATTCTGGGGCCAGTCATAGGTGACTCCCATTATTTGGACTCTGAGGTCTATTTTTCAGACATTGTCTCTTTGATATACTGGGAATTGCCCGTGGTCTTCCTTCGATTTTTCCTCATTTGTCACAGATCTGTTTCTTTTCTCTTTAGTTCCATTATTCAGTAGCAGTAGGAGAGGCTTTCACTTCTGATATTTCCTTAGTCCTCTATTTTTCCATGATCAGGACTCTGATTTTCTTTCATTTTGAAACAGTGCTGTGGATGGGAGCTTTGCTGTCTCTTGTAGTTTTGAGAGTCAAATAAGGTGGAGAAGGGGAGTTAGGATTCAGAAATTACTTGAAAATCACGATGTTCACTGATTGTGTTATGGGTTCCCTGAGACCCACTCCCCACCACAACTCTATATGATGATGCAATAGGCATGTGTGTATACCACCTGAGTCTAAGCTACAGTAACAGCAATGGAGAGAACAGAGAAAAATTGATGAAATAAGATGGATAAAAATTTTTAAAATAATTAAAAAATAAAAAAAACCCCAGAAAAACAAAGCAGATGCCAAAGCAAAAAACAATTAAACACACACACACACACACACACACACACACACCCAACCCACAAACCAAAGCAAGCTGGAAAAAAAAAAGGAAAACAAACAAAAAATCAACAAAGAGATCTGGACCCTCAACTTGATACTTGACCAAGTGGATGCTATAGATACTTACAGAACACTTCACTCACAACCACACACACACACACACACACACACACACACACACACACACACACCCTCACATACACACAGAGATGCAGCTATTCATGTACATGTTCCTGGAGCTTTTTGAAAACTGTTGAAAGTTCAATCACCAAACTAGTAAGGAAAAGCAGAAGTTAACTAACAAATCTTAGTCCCTAAACTTCACTTATATAATCAGTGATCCTTCTACAGCAAAGCATAGTCAAATGATGTGTAAGGAATAAACCAAACAGGGAAAAAATAAGAGATTTGGAAGTTGAAGGAAGAACAGAAATCAAGTCAAACCATAGCCATGTTCTCCAAGGTTACCCACTCAGGAGGTAGCAGGGGAAAATTGGATCTAAGTTTTAAAGTATAATGGGGTTGAGGTGATAGGACAAAAAGGGAAAAGACGATGTCTTTCCTTTGAGATGGCTTTTGTGTAAATTATGTAATGTATTTTTTAAAATCTTTGTCGCAATACTTTTAAAATTTTGTTTGTTTTGAATGACCAGTCACTGTGGCCCCCTTTTTTGTCCCCAACTTGAGATGTAGGAAGCCTTTTGGTCTCCCTGGGAGTGGGTGGATGTGTGTCTGTACATAGTTTAATTGATAGAGATAAAATATATTTTTTTAATTTTCAACATTACTCTACCCAGCATGCTTCCTGTGACAGTCTAAACTTAAAGCCAATATTGACATTCCTGTAGGCAAAAATTAAAAAGTCAACATGCTTTTCTCTCATACCTGGACATGCAATATTTCTCATTTTATAGGAAAATGGGGTATTATTAAGAAAAAATGAGTTTTTCTGTGACTTATCTATGACTTTTAAAGTTAGTGTCATCGCTAAATATGCTAACTATATTCTTTAATCATGAATCACTTCGGTTTTTGGACAAGGTAGAGGAGTGCTGATTAGATATGATAATATCCTGACAAACATGGCCTAAATTCTGTTTGGATGTTTCCTTACCCTTCTCTGAAATAAAGCAACCTTAGGGGAAGAAGATCAAGGTGCGACTCAGATTGTTGAGTATATGAGCTGAAGCATACTACTTCAGACACTTGAAATATCTGTGTGTGCAGCATTGACATTGCATAGACATTCTGTGTAATCTAGAGATGATTTAATGTATAAGAAGAATGTGTGCAACTTATATGCAAACACTGCACCTTTTTGTTTAAAGGAGTTAAGCATATGTGAATTTTGGAATCTTCAACTGGAACAAGTGTACAAGAACCTTCAATAAATGCCTTACCCTTTAGGTAAAAAAAAAAAAAAAGAAAAAGAAAAAAAAAAAGAAAAAGAAAAGAAAAGAAATATCTGTGTGTGTTGGATTTAAAATTCAGTCCTAACTCAAGGGTTTTGTATTTTTACCCAAAGACTACTACTCATATACCATGACTAACAAAATATAGTTAGGCTTTTTTTCCCTCCAGTTTTTTTGTAACATAATATATATTCAGAAAATATTCCTACCAAAAATGTGCAGCCAAAGGAACTTTTACAAGGTGAGCACATGTATATTCAGCCCCCAATTTAAGAAACAACACCCACACCTGGAATACCCCCTTATTTTTCCATCTAGCTTTTTCCTCTCCTGGCCTCGCACTATACTAAGATCAGGTTTTTTAACAAGACTAATTGTGCCTATATACCTAAATTTATCTGGAGAAAAACAACAAAATTGACAGATAAGGAGGCACAGAAAAAACATTGTGCATTTTCTTTTCAAATCAGGCTGTGGACAGACTCTCCCTTGGACAATATAACAAGTTAGAGCAGCACTCTAGGGCTCCAGACCCAATGGGCTAAGTAAGTGTGTTCTTCATGGAATTTCAAGGTAAAATAAGCCTAGAGAGTTCTTCATTTTGGAGATTACTTACTCTTTGTCCTCCTCTCAACACGGATTAAGTAAGCATTTGAGAAAGTAGTCGTGAACATTCACAATAAGTCTCAACTGTTGAATCTTTAATTGGGGTAGAAGTCTTATTTATACTGAAATCTGTCCTTAGGGCTTTTCCACCCACATGAGGAGGACCCAAACAGGACCAGAATTTATTTATTAAAAAATTGTGTATTTATTTTTGCATATTTAAACTCATCACCTTCAAAGTACTCTTCATTTAATGCAATACACTTATCAAGATGCTTTTTCCACTGCTCAAATCAGTTTTTGAATTTGTCAGTGTTCATGTCTTCTAGTGTTTTATCTGCCATTTTCTGTTTCACCTCTTCTACATCAGCAAAATGTTCCCACTTGAGGACTTTTTTTTGGGGGGGGCGGTCAGAGTCTCACTCTTTTCACCCAGACTGGAGTGCAGTGGTACACTCACGGCCACCCTAGTGTCTACCTGCCGGGCTCAGGCGATCCTTCCACCTCAGCCTTCCAAGTAGCCGGAACTATAGGCACGCACTACCATGCCTGGCTAATTTTTCTGAAGTATTGTAGAGACGAGTTCTCACCACGTTGCCCAGGCTGGTCTCGAACTCATGGGCTCAGGCAACCCTCTCGCCTTGGCTCCCCAAAGTGTTGGGATTGCAGGTTTGAGCCACTGCTCCCGACCTTGAGCACTTTTTTCATCTGAGGAGACACAAATGGTCACTGGGGGTGAGAGCAGGTAAATAGGGTGGATGGGTTATGAAGGTCACGCCGTCTGGGGTTATAAACTGCTGAACACTCAGCACAGTGTGGGCAGGTACATCGTCATGTTGGAAGAACCAATCATCTGTTTGCCACAACTTGGGACATTTCTTTCACAAATCGTGATGCAACCATCTCAAAATTTCCAGGTAAAACTAGAAGGTTGCATCAGGATTTGTGGATGAAATGTCCCAAGTTGTGGCAAATAGGTGACTGGTTCTTCCACCATGACAATGCACCAGCCCACACTGTGCTGAGTGTTCAGCAGTTTTTGACCAAAAAATGACATGACCCCCATGCCCCACCCTCCATATTCACCTAATTTCACCCCAGGTGACTTTTTTTGTTTCAAATTTAGATATGTAAGAATAAATACATATTTTTTTACAAATTAATTTCAATTTGTTTGAATCCTTCCTCATATTTCCTATTATCTGGATTCCTTTATCTTAATACATGGTATTTCCCTAATATTACAGATAATTTTCTCTCTGTTTATTATATTAGCCACAGACTTTAAGATGCTTAACATTTTTAGATAATGCCCTTCTCTGTCAATGTCACAGGCAGCTTGCAAAAGTGAACTTAAGATCTATGTTGTATATAAGGCTTATAGGTAGTTATGCTTATTATATCTTTTGAGTAGCATAAATAATATTTTTTAACTTTTAAATTTTTTATTTTAAAATTCTGGGGTATAATTCAGGGCTAGGTATACAAATATTCATTGTGCAGGTACCCTTGTTGATGAGGTATGCCCCTTCTTCCCCAGGCAGATTTCCACTATTGTCAATCCCACTTCCCGGCCCCGCCACCCCCGCAGATACCTGCTACTGTCCATCCTTTTCTTATAGTATTATGATAGTTGTTCAGGGTTCACCTATGATTGAGAACATGTGATAATATAAATAATTTTTACATGCAATAAATCACATGAATAAATAGTATTTTAAAATCTTTTCTCAGAGTTAGAATCAATAAACAGAGATGTGATTAGAAAAGGTTTAATGTTTTTGATCAGAGAAGAATTCTTCCAAATTTTTTCTTCTCTGCACTAGGGGAATCCATCAGAAACACTGCAGCATGAGTAAGGCATGCCTATTTCAACACACAGGACATGAATGAATAACCTATTTTGTACCTTTAGCAAATTAGAACTCAAAGTTATACTGCTTAAATACTGGATTTGGAGCTGACACAAATTCAAGACTAATTCAGAACAAATTTAGACACATACTAGACAGATAAACTTGTCAAGTTATACGGGGTATAAGAGTCTCGATTTTATCCCTGTGTGATGTGTGTGTGGTCTTCTCTCTACCAGCATGAGGAGCAATAGAGATCTGAAAGTCCCTTGTCATGGGGAAGTGCTGTACAAAAATAAATTACCACAGCTCTCTTCACGTTGTCTGGGGGCCAAGCAAGGGGTACACTTTTTGAGTCATTATTTTGCCTTGAGAAATCTGTTGGTTTGCTCCACAAAAACATGATACATCTTTTTAGAATTATAAACAATTTGTAAATAAAAAGATCATCTCCAACACATCATCTGTACTACAGGAATTTTGCTCTGTTTTGTTACAATATTGATCCTCTGATTTTTATAACAATAGTCCATTTGCTGGCTGAGACTGGGGTGAGGATGTTTCCTTGACAGCAGAAAAAAACACACAACTAAACGGCCCTGGGAAAGGAATCAAGTCCTGAACTTTGACTATCACAATTTAAAAACTAACGGAATCACACAGACATGATGGAATTTATGTCCCATTTCTATGGGATATGCAAGGATCTCACTCCATCTGAATGTGTAATTAACTTTGTGTAATTACATTAGCAGATGTATGTGACAAATTTTTTTTTTTTTTTAGAATGAAGGGGAAAAAACAGTTGTCTACAAGCAAACACAGAACTCTGTCTCTGTAAAATCTAGGGTTTTTTGTTTTGTTTTGTTTTGTTGAGTTGGAGTAGTCTCATTCTGTCGCCCAGGCAGGAGTGCAGTGGCACATTCAAGGCCACTGCAACCTCAGCCTGCTGGGTTTAGGCAATCCTTCTGCCTCAGCCTTCCAACTAGCTGGAACTACAGGCATGTGCTACCACCCCCAGCTTATTTTTTAATTTATTGTGGAGACAAGGTTTCACCAAGTTGCCCAGGCTGGTCTCGAACCCCCAGACCCAGGCAATCCTCTCACCTCGGCCTCCCAAAATGCTGGGATTACAGACTGAGCCACCATGCCTGGTCTAAACTTAGGTTTTTAACATCCTGAAATCTGTCACTCTTTAATCCTTGTTTGATGTGAGTTCCATGTAGATTGTTTAGTATTGTCATTAATTGCATATGTTTTGCAACCAGACTTCCTAACGCTCCCATTTTCTAGCCTTGGGATCATAGGACTGTCGAATCACTCCCTCTGTGTACCAATTGCCTTCTCTGTATGATGTGTTTAATAATATCAGTCTGAGTGCTCTCGTGAAGATTAGATGAGATGATATATATTAAAAGCTTAGAACAGTGTCCACATACTGTAAGGTATTCATTAAATTGAAGCTGTTGTTATTCACATTGTGTTTGCTTATGGAGAAGTATAGGAGTCAATCAATGCATTTCCATTATCCAGCACTAGCATTTCTTCTGGTTTTCTGGCAACACTGCCTTCACAGATGTGCTCTTTATATTCTAAATTGTGAGGGAAAAAAATTCCACATGATCCAAATTATTTTGTGCCATTAAAGCACTTATGTTCTAAATGATGGGCAATCAAATCTCATGCTTCAAAGACTAGGTTGATCATTAAAAACTCTCCATTCTTTCTAAGTGTGGGCGCTCCATAGAAGATGGTGCTGTCGGTGATATAGTGCCCTTTCTACAATGAGCAAGGATGGCTTAATAGTGCCTTACCTTTGCAAAGCAATTTTCATGTCAGTTAAGAATGTGTGCTCAGAAGTCAAATTATGTAGGTTAGAATTCCAGATCCTTCATTTACTTGTTATTTAACCTTGGGTAACTTATTAAATCTCTATTCTCAGCTTCCTCAGCAGTGAAATGGAGATAGTAACAATACTTATCCTAACACGATATTGTGAGTTTTCAAAGAGATAATGAGATTATTCTTAAAACACTTAGCCATGCCTGGTGTATAGTTTTACTATTAATTTTATAATCAGCCTTTGCTATGTATGTCTATTTGTCTGTGCCATATTCATGGCATAAAAGACTACTGGAGCCTGATATTTTACATTAAAAGAGGGTAATAACTCTATTGTCATTTCTAACAAAACTCCAATACAACTCTCATTATAATCTTAGAATATTATTACAAACTTTGAAGAAAACAGTGAAGCTCTGCGATATTAGCAGATAACTATAGCTCCATTCCATAACATAATGGAGGCTACATGTATTTATTAAGGGATAAGTCATAGCTATAGACAGGCTGTGGGAGTCTGAACCTGGTTTTGTGCTTGCTCCTCTTTGATATTGGAATATTGCTAGTGGGTGTCTTTACTTCTAGTCCCTCTCAGCTGAAGAAGACAACCTCATGCTTTGGAGCAAGAGAAATATATGTGGGCATACTAACCCCTATAGTATATATATATATATGCATATATGCAACCGTCTGTATCTCTCTTGAGCTAGACATGAGTTCATAGTGATGTTTCGAAGACTAATCCATTACCATATGGATCATTCCAGCCTCCTCTGCTTGCTTATATGTTAGTTCACACTCCAACAGTCAAATGGTAGTTCTAGAAGTTGCCTACTGTTTTCCACAGAGGTTATGCTAATTTACATTCCCACCAACAACGTACATGTGTTCCTTTTTCTCTGCATCATTGCCATAATCTGTTTTTATTTTTTTTAACTTTTTATTAATAGCCTTCCTAATTGGTGTGAGATGGTATTTCATCATGGCCTTAAATTGCATTCTATGATGATTAGTGATGTCAAGCATTTTTTCACAAGTCTGTTGGCTGCTTGTATGTCCTCTCTTGAGAAGTGCCTGTTCATGTCTTTTGCCCACTTTTTAATGAGTTTTTTTTTCTCTTGTTAGGTTGTTTGAGAGTGTTGTATATTCTGGATATTAGTCCTTTTTCAGATACATAATTTGCAAATATTTTCTCCCATTCTGTAGGTTGTTGGCTTACTGTGTTTATTTTTTTCTGTGCAGACGTTTTTACAGTTCTTTAGTTTGAATAAAAGTGTTTTAAAATCAAATATATAGCCGGGCTCGGTGGCTCAGCCTGTAATCCCACGCCTTGGGAGGCTGAGGTGAGTGGATTGCCTGAGCCCGCGGGTTCGAGACCCGCCTGGGCAGGCGAAACCTCATCTCTACAATAAATCAAAAAAATTAGCCGGGCG
>CAUYQG010253664.1:0-40338 GCA_963574415.1 Tarsius wallacei
TTTACAACCCCTGCTTGTCATGTATACCCTGGAGACAATCTGTTGTTTGAAAATCTGGTTTTGCTAAATAACCACCTTGCAAATTCCAAAGCAAAATGTATAGCTATACAACCCTAACCCCCCTCCCACCCTAAACTAAACATATAAAACCCCTCTCTTTCTCCGGGGGGCTCAGTCTTGGAGTATTAGCCCGCTGAGTCGCGCCGGCCCTAACAAAACGCTGCTTCCTCAGACAGCCTCGGTGTCACGGTCTCTCTGTTTTCCCGCAACACTCCAGAACACGAAAACATTCCTAACAGCTAAAACGACGGTCGCTAGAGAGAATAATTGGTAAGTGCCACCACAGGGCTAGACAAGGATGAAGCACGAGCTCCTCCTCACCCTTTGGAAACTCCACCTCGGTGCTGAGGGAAGACTCACGCAAACTAAGTTTTCAGCCGCACCTGCCTCCGGCGTCGCTTCCGCCTCTGAGAGGTCCGCGGACGCGACGACCCGGTCAGGCGGGATGCGCGCCTGCGAGCCTCCCGGGGTTCTCCGAGCCGCTCCACGGTGGCGCCTTCCCCACTCTTTAGTAACCGCGACACGGCGGCTGGCCGACTAGGCGGCAACCGGCGGCAGGAGCGTCTAACTACAAGTCCCGGCAAGCCCCGCGGCCACTTCCGCTAACAACCTCGCGTCCGCAAGCCCGGAACTACGAGTCCCGACAGCCTCTGCGCTGCGCGTCACGCCGTCAGCTTCAGCCAACCCGCTAAGGACAAGTCGGAGGGGAGGGAGCCGCAGAGACCGGGAAGATGGCGGCGGCTGCTGCACAGGGCGGGAGGAGTGGTGGCGGCGGAGGCAGTGGTGGGGCTGGCGGTGGTCCCAGCTGTGGGACAGGCAGTAACCGTAGCGGCTTGTTGGATAAGGTAAGGAGCCGGTTCTGGGCAATAGTCGAGTTATGGGGAGGCCTGGCAGGCAGCGAACCCGCCTTCCCATCCCCTTTCCCCTTATTTTCTGTGGCCTTTTGAGGGGATCCCTTATCTGGCCCACCATGGGAATCCTACGCGCGATTGCAGCCCGGCCACACCGCACTTCAAACCCAGGTCCTCTCCCCTTCAGGTCTTTTTTCCTTCTCGCAAGCGTTCCTGTTCCTTCATGCTGGCCATCACAGCTTTTTCGGGTAATTGAATTATTCCCACATTTCAGCGTGGCCATCGCTTTTCCCTTGTGGTGCTGGGGGGCCACTGTTGAAAGTGCCCATTTTGCTGACAGGGAAAACTGAAGCCCGAAGGAATTAAAGGAGCTGGATTCCCCCCCTCAAACTCCTCACCACCATCATCACCTTGCATGCAGCTACACATTCCAAAGAGCCCCTTGTCCTTTTGGCTTGCTAAAGTTTCTAGGCTTATCATGATAAGCCAAACTGAAAATATTTATATGAGTATTGGTTTTTCTCCTACTACAATTTTTCTTTTTTTTTCCTTTTGCTTTCCCCGCCCTCTCCCTGCACCCCACCCCCCACCCCCCTTCCATCAAGTGCACGGCTCCCCTATTCCTACGCTCATTCAGTTTTGTTTTGTTTTTTTTTAACTATTCTAGCAACAAGGGCTTAAAAGAAAAAAGGACATCTCTGCTCCTGGGTTGCCTCTTTTTGCTTTTTGCCCAGCATCATGGAAGAAACAGTTGGCATGGAGAGCTTGGTCTGCCACTAATTAGCTCTGTGACCTTGAAATATGCTTGCTCTTCCCATATCGTTACTCATCTGCAAAATGAAAGATTTAGCCTTAATGTACCCCAAAATCCCTTCCAGTTCTCTCATTGTAGGGCCTTAAACTGGTTTGATGACAATTGCTAAAATATGGTGTCTTTAATAAACAGGATTTTTTTTTTTTTACTTTAATTGAAAACAACTTTCACACTTCCCTGTGCGTAACACATGGTGGATGCTTAAGAAATGAATACATGATCATGTTGAGGGGTTCAGACCCAGATCCTTTGCTTGTCTTTTTGAGTGTCGTTTGTTTTGAGTTACACACTTCTTACATTCAATCATTCTTAAGAGACAAGAACATGTTCTAGAGGTTGTGATGGTAAATTGATTGCTTCCAGACATATATTAGGAGTTGATGGTCATTCAGTACACAAATCCTGCCTTCCTGCTGGGTGAGCACCTAACAGCTTGTGCTCATCCTGTCCTAATGACTGCTCTTTGATTTTTTTTCTTCACTTGGATTATCATCAGTAAACATTGAGCATGGGTATTCTGCAAAGACAGTGATAATTAGCAGCATATGGCATCATTGTGTTATTGAAAGACCTGGATTTGAGGATCATAAGATTCAACTGTGAAGTATCTCTGCTGCTTGCAAACAGTATGAAGGCTGGCAATCCAGTTAAACTCACTGGGCTTTCCTTTCTTCATTTGAAATTGAAGAATCTCTGGCACCTTTTGGAAGAAGCAAATAAGACAATATATATCAGTGACCTTTATAACCTGTAGTGTCCAATGCAAACGTGTGATGGTGGAGGAATAAATCAAGAACCCTACTGTCAGAGAGTACTTAGAATAGCTGAATATGGAAGATGGGGTACTCAAAATATTAAATATATTTAAGGGAGAATGTGGTGTATTCAAATGTGTACTTTTTACAAAAGTTCAAATGAGAGAGAATGATCCTGGAGGTCTAATTGATAAGGGTGAGAGCCCTAGGTGAAGACTTCATGTCTAAGAGTGAACCTGGGACCTTATTTGAGGGAAAAGAGAGGAAAGGCATACCAGGTAAGAAAGTCTCCTTGAGCAAATGTACACAGAATGTGATGGTGCCTGTTTCTCAAGTTGACTGGAAGGCACTCTAAGGGAACTCTAGAGACAAGTAGATAGAATCAGACTGGGGAGGGCATGGATTGCTGTAAGTAGAAGGAGGAAGCTGTTGAAGGTTTTTGAGACAATGTAAAGTGGTTTTAGGAAAATTATTCAGGTAGTTTGGAGAGGGAGAAATTGGAAGCCTTCTGATATGGTAATATGTCCTACTAGTGTATAGTATACAATGAAAAGAAAAGTTTGAATTCTAGTGCAGTATGTTAAAAGCTTCATGCCCTTGGATAAGTTGTGTGATATTACTGAACTTAAATTTTCTTAGGTAAACATTGTGTACACTCATATATACCGGGGATGCCAAAAAAATGTATACAAATCTTAAGCGATGTTAAAAGATGTACGCCATAATCAGAAGTGTCTGGTCGTTAATGGTGTAACCACTTTGAGCACCTCTTGTAATTGCAGAAGTCAAACATGACTTCTATTCATCTTTTGTTATCGGTATATATTGAGTGTTACAAGTTTAACACAGTTTTTTTCCTTTCTTAAAATATACTTTTTTTGACATCCTCTGTATTATTAAATTGTGTAATGTTGATAAGTGTTCTTTGTCTTTGTTTTGTTCTCTGTCCTTTGGAATCCCTATAAAAATAGTAAGACAAGGTGATGAGAACCCCAACATGAGTAGCAAAAATAGATAAAAGGTCTCACAAAGGAGTGCTTGGAATATTTAACCGAGAAGTAAGGGATAGAAGAGAGAAAAAGTAGTCAAGAGCTACTTGAGTGCTTTTTCCTGGAAAACTTCATTTCAGCCTTACAGTGATTGAGTTATCCCCCTCTGAATTCCTCTAGCACTTACTGCACATGGGAATTAAGCTGTCACTTAATATGGCATACTGTCTTGTATCATTCCACCAATTTGTATTTGTCCATTTTCTCATGAGGGCTTCTCTGTAATGATCAACACAGAAAAAGTACTTGAAGCATTGAATTTAGCAGGAAAAAAAACTTGATCTGCCACCTCAGTCTTCAAAAACAGCTTTAGAGGATGGCGACTCTAATTGCTGAAGACTGATGGTACCCGGGAAGAGAACATTGGAAAAAATGTTATTCTTAGTGGAGCAGGTTCTGAAGGAATAAAGAGGCTTTTGCTCTGTGGGACTGTTGCTTTTAATACAAATTCTTTGATTTATCCTGATTTTCTTGGGGAGGGTTTTTAATTTTATCTCTGCAGCTGTAGTTTCACCTGCCACAAATAAATGTAATAACGAGATGTGAATATGTTTCTAGCCTTCCCAAAGCAGATGTGAATTTCTACTCTTATGAAACTGACTTTAAGAACACCACAATTCTTGTTTCTTGACTTAAAAATAAGTATGCAAATATAATCTTCCCGCCTCCTTCACAGAATGACTTAAGTTATTGCAGTAAGTTATTCTGCCCCAAATACATCAAGGCATTTTGTTCTATCTGGCAGCTATAAAGAAAAATTGCTAGCTTAATTTGTTTTAGCTATTAATATTGATATGTGGTGTTAAATCATGCTTTCCAGAAGCTATATCTAGACCCTTTTAACCTCATACCTGGATTTCTGTCTCTGGCTGGGCAGTCAGCCTGATCTTAAAGCATAACTTTTATATTTTAGTTGAAAACATAAGTTCTGGAGCCTGACTGACTAACTTTGAATTCTGACTCTGCCACTTACCAGATGGTTGTTCTTGGGCAAGTTAGTAAATCTTTTTGTATCTCAGTTTACTCATCTGAAGTGAGGATAATATTATTTTCCAAAAAGGTGGTATCAGACACATAGTAAGCACTCAATAAAAATATATATAGCTACTTATAGCTGTTATTCCTTAGATATTTTTTAGAACATGATGTAAAAATCTGTCTCCATCAGAATTCCTTGGGTATTAGTTAAAAATAACATATTTCTGGATCTGTTCGCAGACCTGAATCAGATTCTCTGGAGGTGAGGCATGGACATCTGCATGTTTTCACATATCTCTATTACCTCTGCATTTTAAGTTATTTCCAGATTGAGACTATCTTAAATGACTTTTTAAGTCCCTTCTGGTTCTGACTTTTTAAAAAAACTATTCTGTGTAATCAGTAGTGGTTTTTCTAAAATGTTTATACTGAAGAGACCTTGAAGCCCATTTGATATTCCAGCCTCATTTTATAGACATGGACTCAGTTGGGAGGGGAAGCTGAGGCAACTCGCCCAAGACCACACAGTAAATTTGTAACATAATCCAGAACCGCCTTCCCAGTACTTCATCCAGTACTCTTACCTTACTCAGTGCGTTACCTCCCATACTGGAGTGGACTTTGTGCTAACCAATGTAGTGGGATGAGCATCTGTTTTGAGATGTAAGACCTAGGCTGTAGCCTTTGGCACCCACCAATTGTGTGTCCTTAGAGTATATGTTCTCTTTTACTCTCCTGGATGGTATCTTAGCTTGCTAGACTTCTGGATGATATGTTTATACCTTCTGACCTGACTCTGACAAAGAAAATAAACAGTTTTATGACATTTTTATAATTGCATGGGTTTGTGTTTAAAGAAACAGGATACTGGCTTTTTAACACTATTTTGCAAACTGAACTTCAATAGCATCTCAAAACTCATTTTTTAATTCATCAAAATTAAAAACTTGTACATGTCAAGGACACTGTCAAGAAAGTGAAAAAAATTCTCACAGAATGAGAGAAAATATTTTCAAATCATATATCTCTTAAGGGTCTAGTATCTAGACCATATAAAGAATCTTACAACTCAGTAATAAAAAGACAATAACCTGATTTTTTTAAAGGGGCAAAGAATATAAATAGATATATCTCCATAGAAGATACACAAATAGCCCACAAGCACATTAAAAAGTGTTCGACATCATTAAGCATTAGAGAAACACAAAGCAAAACCACAGTGAAATACCACTTCATATCCACTGATAGCTATAATAATAATTTTTAAAAAATGAAAACCCATTTTAGTGAGAATGTAGAGAAATCAGATCCTTCATATATTGCTAATAGGAATGTTAAAATGTTGCAGCACTGTTGAAAACAGTTTGTTCCTCAGAAAGTTCAACATAGAATTACCAAATAACCCAGCAATTTCACTCCTAGGTATACACCCAAGAGAATTGAAAGCATGAAAACTTGGCACGCAGATGTTTACATTTACAATTATCATAATGGCCTAAAGGTGAAAACAACCAAAATGTCTGATCAACTAATGAATGGATAAACACAATGTGATTTATCCATACAATGGAATATAATTTGATCATTAAAAGGAATGAAGTATTGATACACACTCTAACATGGATGAACCGTGAAAATATGATAGGTGAAAGAAGCTGGTTATAAAAGACCATACATAGCATGACTCCACTTACATGAAATGTCCAGAATAGGCAAATGCATAGAGATAGAAAGTAGATTTGTGGCTGCCAGGCTGCCAGGGACTACGGAGAAAGAATAAGGTGTGACTGGTAATGAATATGGAATTTCTTCTGGGGGTTCTGCAAATATTCTGGAATTAGATAGTAGTGGTGGTTGTGTAACCTTGTGAGTATACTAAGAACCTCTGAATTGGACATTTTAAAATGGTGAATTTTATGGTATGTGAATTATATCTCAGTTTTTAAAATTTTGTCTTTCCATCTGTGGAGTAATCCTTAAAGTTTCAAGTTATTTGGTGGGTTTTTGTTTTGTTTTTTAAATATATTCACTGTATAACACATTGGTATCACAAATGGAAATTACTTTTACTTTTAATTAAAAGACTCACTAAAAAAAACCATCTGCCCAGGTTTCTTTTCAACTGTTGCCAGCACCATTTCTCTGCTCTGATCTCCATCTTGTCAGATTTTTTTTTGTTTTTTTTTTGTTTTTTTTAGTAGGAGTCTCTGTGCCCAGTACAGTGGCACACTCACGGCCACCGCAACCTCTGCCTGCTGGGCTCAGGTGATCCTTGCGCTTTAGCCTTCCAAGTAGCTGAACCACAGGCACATGCCACCACGCCTGGCTAATATTTGGTTGCATTGTAGAGACAAAGTCTTGCCAAGTTCTCAGGCTGTCTCGAACCCTTGGACTCAGGCAGTCCTCTCACCTCCACCTCCCAAAATGCTAGGATTACAGGTGTGAGCCACTATACCCGGCTGTCAGATCTTAATAACATTACTTAGCCTTTCAGTAGTATTTGACTCATTGGTCACCTCTTTTTTCTTGAAATATTTGCTTTGGCTTCCAGGATGCAACTTGCCCCTGATTTTCATCCTTCTCCACTGGTATCTCTGTCATCTTTATTGGTTTTTTAAATCTTCTTCCTGACCTGTAAATATTGGCAAGCCCCTGAGCTTGGCCCTGGCCCTCTTTTCTTTCTGCACATCTCAAGGTGATACCCTATGTTATGACTTAAATACTATGTCTAAGTTGATGACTTCCTCATTTATATTTTCATCCTGAACCTCTCCTGTAAGCTCCCGTTGTATACTTGTCATCTCCACTTAAGTGCCTACTACATCTATCAGGCATAAATAGGGCCAATCTCTTGATTTATCTTACCCCTCAAGGTGCTTCTCTCTCTGTCTTTCCCATTTCAATAAGACACATCCATTCATCTAATTTGCTGGAACAAAAACTGAAGAGTTATACTCGATTTTTCTGTTTACCTCATATTTCACCTTTAGCCTATCATTATATTGTCTTGGCTATACTTTCAAAATATAGCCGGAATCTGACCACTCACTTGGACAACTGTAGGAGCCCTTCCAGCTAGTCTTCCAGCTTCTGTGCTTGGCCTCTTTAGATTTTGTTTATCCACACAGCAGCCAGACTGATGATTTTAAAACATAAATCAGACCACTCATTCTCTTGCTGAAATCGCCAGTGACTCCCCATCTCAGCTAAAATCCAAACCCCTTAGCCGGGCTCTGTGGCTCAACCTGTAATCCCGCGCCTTGGGAGGCTGAGGTGAGTGGATTGCCTGAGCCCGCGGGTTCGAGACCCGCCTGGGCAGGCGAGACCTCATCTCTAAATAAATCAAAAAATCAGCCAGGCGTGGTAGCGTGCGCCTGTAATTCCAGCTACTCGGAAGGCTGAGGCGGAGGGATCGCCGGAGCCCAGCAGGTCGAGGCTGCGGTGGCCGGGAGCGGCCACTGCACTCCAGTCTGGGCGACGGAGTGAGACTCCAACTAAAAAAAATAATAATAATAATCCAAACCCCTTGTTGTGACCTATTTTGTAGTTCCTGCTTGTTGTTGACCCTGCCTGTTTCTCTGATCCCCACCTATAAATTTTCACTTAAATCATTATACTTGAAAATCTTCTGCAAAGCAAAAGAAACCATCAAGAGAGTAGGGAGACAGCCCACAGAATGGGAAAAAATATTTGCCAACTATATATCTGACAAAGGCCTAACATCAGGGTCTGAAAGAAACTCAAATATGCCAAAAGGAAAAAAACAGCCCTATTAAAAAGTGGACAAAAGACATGAATAGACACTTTTCAAAAGAAGATATACGGGCAGCCAACAGACATGAAAAAGTGCTCGCCTCACTAATCATCAGAGAAATGCAAATCAAAACTACATTGAGACACCACCTAACCCCAGTAAGAATGACTGTCATTAACAAAACAACAACAGATGCTAGAGAAAAGGGAACGCTTCTACACTGCTGGTGGGAATGCAAACTAGTTAAACCTCTATGGAAAACAGTGTGGGATTAGAAATTGACCTTCCATGTGACCCAGCAATCCCCCTTCTGGGAATATACCCAGAAGAAAGCATCCTACAAAAAAGATACCTGCACGCATATTTATTGCAGCACTATTCATAGTAGCAAAAACATGGAACCAGCTGTGCTGCCCAACGAAACGACTGGATAAAAAAATGTGGTACGTATACACAATGGAATATTACACAGCCACAAAGAAGGACAAGCATATGGACTTCATAGCAACTTGGATGGATTTAGAGTCAATAATACTCAGTGATCTGTCCCAGAAACAAAGAACAGAGTATCACACACATGTTCTCACTCATAAGGGGACCCTGAACATTTACCATAATACTATAAGAAAGGGATTGGTAGTAGCAGGATATGGGGAGGGGGCAATCACAACATCAGTAAGAGTACTTGATCTCAAGCCAGGCAAAGTAGGAACCAAAGGAAGGCCCAAACTTGACCTGTACGATGTCCACTTGTATACCTAATCCTGAATTGTACCCCACATCTTTAAAATAAAATTTAAAAGTCATTATACTCTGAAAACCTGGCCTTTTTGCTGTCCTTCAAACACGCGGAGCTTGGGGCTTTTAGTGTTCTCTGGTCTCATTGGGACACTCCAGGTTTTGAGTTACTCCTTCACTTCATTCAACTCTGCTTAGATATTAACTATTTTCCTCACCATGTTTTAGTCTTTTTTCAAAACTCTATTTCATTTGTCTTCATATCACTTTGTAGAACCTGAAATTACATTATCTGCATATTTGTTTACTTATTCCTCATCTGTCTTCCATATAGGAAGGCAGAATTTGAGGGCAGAATTTGTCTTGTTTATGAGTATATCTCTAGTGGCTAGAACAGTGCTAGGCATAAAATAAAATAGGCACTCAAATATTAATTGAAAGAAAATAAGTGTAATTGCCAAAAAGATTGTTTTTAGAAGGATCTCCCCCTCCCTTAAAAGACTGTTCAGCATTGGAATAAATTGCTATTGAGAGACTTGGTAATTTCCTTTAAAAAAAAAAAAGCCACGTAGCAGTTGTTAATACCTTTCCATGTAGTAGGAAATTGATTTCAAATGGAGCAGTGGTATGGTTCTGTCCCTGAAGGAATTTGCACACAGCTGCATTTTTCTGAACTAAGTGCATGTAGTTCTTAAATGGAGTTTGTGATCTGCCACCTCCCTAGAATAAGGACTCTTCTCACATCTGTATCAGTGCAGACAATTCCTAGCCCATCTCTTTGCCTTGATTCAGGTCTTTCTTGGCAGCACCCCCACCTCCCCCATCCCTCCCCAGTCAGTTTTGCTGCATATTGATTTCCCTAAGGTAATAGGTAATATTTTATCCAAAATCATTTCTGCAATAACTTGAACCTGCGGTGTGCACGTATCCTTCTATGTCTATTCCTTACCATTTAGCACTTACCTTAGGTTATCATTCATGGCACGTATAGAATTTTCCTTAACTAAATTGTAAAGATCAGAATTTTGTGTCTATGTTTCTCGTTTCTCCTCTATTCTCTTCTAAAAGTAAGAAACTTATACTGATGATTGATTATGTCAACAATTCAGTCATATTTTATTTATTTAGAGATAGGGTCTTACCCTACCACCCAGGCTGTAGTGCAATGTACAATCATGACTCACTGTAACTGTGAACTCCTGAGCTCCAGCAATCCTCCCACCTCAGCCTCCCAAGGAGCTAGGACTACAGGCTACTATGTCTGACTAATATTTTTATTTTTTGTAGAAACAAAGTCTATGTTGCCCAGTCTCATCTTGAACTCCTGGCCTCAAGCAGTCCTCCCATCTTGATTCCCAAAGTGCTGGGATTATAGGCATGAGCCACCATGCCTAGCATAGTCATGCTTTAGAAAATGTTGTTAGTAATAATAGGATTGTTGACTATATTTCAGTTTGCTGGTGGAAAAAATTGCCCTTCATTTTTGGACGCATTACTAATTGATAAGCTGAATCAAGTTGCTTTCACTTAGAGCCATTTTCAGCCTTAGATCTCACACATAGTGAGATCCGTGGTGGGATGTTTAAACTGTGAATCCATGACTGGCCTGGCCCCCAAAGAACTGCAGTCACATAAGCTCGATTCATGAGGCCAGGTTAGTGTAGAAATGGCCAGGTCACTGCTCACTATAGTTTGTGGAGGGGTAGAGAAGGCAGTGGAGAAGCTAAGAATCAGTTTCTCTGGGGTTGTCACTTATGTGCATGCTCATGATTTAATTAACTTGTAATCTCCTACCCTCCAACTAACTCCAGTGATAAATGCCATCAGTAATAAGCACTGTTAAGCCAGTAATTTTCTTTCAATATTTCTTGGCCATTTTTATACAAAATTGAAATCGAAGATTCCATGTGTTGCTAAGAGCTATTATCGCTAGGCTTTTCTGAATTGAGATCTAAATTAAATGACAGTGCACATACTTAAAGTAGACATAAAAATTCTCCCCAAATTGAACTTTTAAAAAAAAATTTGAACTTACTGCTTCTGATCTTTTCTTGCTAAAATGTGTACAGGTGGGGAGTATGAGTGCATACATATTTCTAACTCATAGTAATCTCAGCTTCTGAGTCTGCCATCAGTTTTTATTATCTATTTTGGTTCAGGGAGTTGTGAAATCAAAGGGAGATAAAACATAACTATAGAGCTTAAACATCTCAAATTCAGCATATGCAAACGGGTATCTGTCCCTTTTCCTCCTGTGTTTCTTCTCATGGAAAATGACGTGATGGCTCAAATCAGCCATCCCAACCCTAATTCCATTAGTTGGTGTTCTCTCTCCCTCCCTCCCTTCCTCCCCCTCCCTCCCTCCTTTCCTTCCCTGCCCTCTCTCTCTCTCCCCTTCTCTCCCCCCTCTCTCCCCCCCTTCTTTCATCTGCCTTATAACTAGTCTGTCACAGAGTCCTGCCAATTTTACCTCAGATATACTCCCTTTCCATCCTTGTACTGCTGCTCTATTGAGCATTCAGGCTCTGCACTTACATCAGGTCCCATTTGACTTGTGTATCTCTGGTATTACTCCCCTCCAAATCATCTGCCAGGTTGCCACTAAAATGACTTTTAGAAAAGTATAAATTTGATTGTTATTCCCTTGCTTAAAATATTCTACATTGCCTTTCTCAGAATAAAGTTCAAGGTTTTTGTTTGTTTGTTAGAGACAGAGTCTCTGTTGCTCAGGTTGTAGTGCAGCAACACCATCTTAGCTTACTACAGACTTGAACTCCTGGGCTCAAGCAATCCTCCAGGGTCAGACTGTTGTCCAGGCTGGTCTCGAACTCTTGGGCTCATGCAATCCTCCCACCTGGGCCTCCAAAGTGCTAGGATTACAGGCATGAGCCACTCTGCACCTGACCAAAGTTCATATTCTTTAGCCTAGTAACAATGCCATCTAGGATACGGTTTCCCTCATGTGCCTCATCTCCTACTACTTTTTCCCCTTGCAGCTTTTATCTACTTTCTAAAGCAAGATAGAACAAAGAAGGAAGAGAAAAAGTTTATTAGTTTTTCTTAGAGCCATCTCCATTTTAAATCAGAACAGGGTCTTTCCATTGACACCATTCTCACCCCTGGTATTTATCTCTCTTTTGTGAATTAAGAAATCATTTATGTCTTATTGAGCTAAGGAATTTTATGAAGCAATCCACCAAGTCTCTAGTATCACTGCATAATTTCCACTGTTACTAAGAAAATGGAAGGTGTTTATGTTGTGTTGTACTCAGGATAATTTTTTTTCTTCTTGCTAGGCATGTCCTAATGACCAAGAATTTTGTACTTTTTTTGGATCCCACTCTATCCCTTTAAATCTAGAGATGAATGAGGAATAGAAGGCTGTAATCCCCAAATCAGTTAATTTGGAAAATGCCTTCCTGCATTGATTACATATCCTTCAGACTGTGTTTAATATCCTTCTTAAGCACTTCAAAAATTGAGTTCTTGGCTGGGCACAGTGGCTCACACCTGTAATGTCAGAACTTTGGGAGGCCAAGGTAGGAGGATTTCTTGAGCCCAAGAGTTTGAGACAAGCCTAGGCAACATAGCGAGACATCATCCACAAAAAATTAAAAAATTAGCCAGGCATGCTGGTACATGCCTATAGTACCAGCTACAGGGGAACGGAGGCAGAAGAATCTCTTGAGCCCAGGAAGTCAATCAGTGTGTAGTAAGCCATGATTGTTCCATTGCACTCCTGGGTGACAGAGTGAGACTCTGG
The DNA here is from genome assembly GCA_963574415.1 of Tarsius wallacei. Lineage (NCBI taxonomy): Eukaryota > Metazoa > Chordata > Mammalia > Primates > Tarsiidae > Tarsius > Tarsius wallacei. The sequence goes on from CAUYQG010253664.1 coordinate 12,763, forward strand.
ATCAAAAAAATAATAATAATACATATATATGGAGTTCTTGATGCCATATCTACAGTGAAATATCTTTGTAGAACTTTTTGTTATTCAAATATTACAGTTGAGAATCATAACTGAAATCAGTCTTTGTAATGGTCTATCCAAGCCATCAAATCCCTATTTTCTGTGAACTGGTTAGCCACCCAGCTCTGGCATCAGGTATGCTGGTCTGATAAAAACTGTTTTGTCTCTTCTGTGGGTAGTACAGGGAGGTGATTTCCTTAAAAATAGTACTTTTTGAAGCTCTATTTTCAACCAAATTGCAGTTAGTTTTAAATTGAGGGGCATGGGAAGTTCAAAATTTTTGATATCCTGTAGGTTTTGAGGTCATATTCAAGATTAAAATCCCTTTTTAAAAAGATTTTTTATATTATTAAGTAGATCTTTTATGAATCAAGATGCATTGTATGTCTGTCACTTCAGGGATCTTTTTGCTTCCTGTTCTTTTGTTTTTGTTGGCTAATAATTCTTTCCTTGTACTTTATGGAAAGCAGTGTGAAACAGTAAGAGAGTGTGGGGTTTGAAGTCCTAAAAGCCTGATTCAGTCCTGGCTTAACCATTTCCTAGCTTTCACCTTTGGCAAGCTTTTTAAATGCTTAGCGTTACCTATAAAATGAAGATTGTAACTGTCCTTACCTAACAGTATTGTGAGGATTAAATGAGATAGTGTATATAACTTACTAAGCACAATATGAAGCATACATTATGTACTTAAGAAATGGTAGCTATGATTATACCTTCTGCCTTCCCTCCATCCCTTAAATTCTGTGGACAAAAACCAAGTGAGATAACTAGCCATGTCCACCTTTACTAAACTTAAACTGGAAGTTAACATTTCAAAAATCTTTTGCTTTCCTTTTTTTTCTTTATAAGGTATCAGACATTTTTAAAAAATTAACTGTTGATACTATAAGTTTCTGGCCCTGAGAATACAAAAACATCTATGTTTCCTAGTGAGGAAGACAGTACATACAGTCAGCTAACCATGATGCAGTATATCATATAGGTTTACATAATTAATAGCAACAGCAGTAACTAATGTTTAATAAGTACTTGCTGGGTACCAGGCACTGTGCTGTGTATTGTAATTGCAGTATTTAATCCTCATACCAACCTGTGAAATAGATACTTTTACCATCATCATTTTATGATTGAGCGAACTAAGGCTTTAAAGAGGTTAGATTATTTGCCCAATATCTTCCAGGTGTCGAGTGCAAAAGTGTGGATTAAAATGCAAGTAATCTGACTCTGTACTTAACTGGATAATAAGGATTCATATCACTAGGTAAGGAAAAAAATGTGTTTGTCTACATATGTAAGTTAACCCTAAGGAATTTTGTTGCTTGTCACTTACTAGCTTTATGGCACTTAACATCTCTGAACCCCAGTTTTCTAATCTGGAAGACATTGGGTTCTGGATTGAGGGTCTGTTTAGTACTTACTAGTGGCACTAGCAGTTTCACAGTGGATGAAAATTGACATGTGTAAGGGATATCATCTTGAAATTTCAGATACTGGCAGCATAAAGAATTCCCTGTATATTTTTACAGACTTCCAGAAGGCAGAGTGTTCGGCATAAATCACATTATTTATACAAGGCACAATAAGCCACTCTTATCATTTGAGGGGAAGTTTTATGTCTATAGGAAACTTTACCAGCCAACTTGCTAGATTGTAGCCAAAGGCCAACCATGCAAGCAGGCCTTGCTAAAGATGGCAATTTCAGTCATGTTCACTCTTTTCTGCACACTACTTTTCCTTGTGTTTTATCCTGTGGGTCCCACATAAAAGAAACTAACCTTTGCTTTCTTTTTATTATAGAAGGAAAGCAATTTGCACTTAATGTTGAGGGAGACCAGAGTGAGGGACAAAAGATAACTTCCAAAGTACCCTAAATAGCAGGAGCAAGAACATGAGGAGTGGCATACGTTTGAGTTGATAAGCAGTTTTTGAGAATGATGGGAAATAACAATCAGAAAAATAAGCACTTAATATCAACCCCTTTTTCCAGATGGTTCTTTGTACTATAGCAGAGATACTGTTTGCTTTGAATGGTCTAATGTTTTTTAAGTATACAAAATAGATGATGTTCCTATCTGTTCAGAAGCCAAATTATAACCTTTCTTGTGATTCATATAATTCGCTGGAAATGTTTCTGTTCCATTTACTGTAGATTGCCTCTAGGTACCAGGCAGGGAAGTTAGAGCTGAGGCTATTTCAGCACATTCTGTAATGGCTGCTTCTGCATTTTATACCCCAAAATTGATAGGAAATTATCCTCTGAATTATAAAAAGAACTTTGTGTGATGTGCTGCAGGCAGTGAGGTGTGGCTAGGTCTCTGAGAATATTATTTTTCTTTTTTTGAATGATCTGTAATTTTTAAATGACTGTTATGACTTTATTTCACAAATAATTCAAATTCTACTGTGGGTTTGGCTCTACAGTTCTTCGTTTTGCTGCTTTTATCAAAGTGGGGTTTACTTGATGGTGTAAATGAGCTCTTTGGCTAGAAAGCCTGTTAATTTCTTCTTGGTTCAATTTGTATCTTTCAAATTAGATGTCACGTTTGATATGTAGTCTTGTAGTCTGTGAGAGTATTGCAACACGCTGCCATAAGAAATTCTCTTGAAGAAAAATCTTGTTTTTATAAGGCACCAACAGGAAAAAACTTGATTGACTTTTAATCACTTTAAGTATGACTGTTTTTAGTTCATGTTTTTTCTCCCAGTGAACTTCACAAAACAGTTTTTGGTATAATAGTATAGAATCAGTAAAGCAAAAAAAAAAGTTGTTATATTTCTGTGGACCTTTAAAATCTTTTCAAGCTGGGTATAGTGACTCACACCTGTGATCCCAGCACTTTGTTAGCCACAGCAGGAAGACTGCTTGAGCCCAGGAGTTCAAGACCACCCTGGGCAACATAGCAAGGCCTCATCTCTACAAAAAGTCAAAAAAATTAGCCATACATGGTGGCATATACCTGTAACCTCAGCTACTCAAGAGGCTAAAGCGGGGGGGATCATCAGATTATGCCACTGCACTCTCGTCTGAGTGAGAGTGAGACACTTCAAAATAAAATCTTTTTAGTTATCTTTTTTATCCATTTCGTTATATTTGTTTGTTTATTTTGGAGACAAGGTCTTGCTATGTTGTCCGGGTTGGACTTAAACTCCTCCTGCCTCAGCTGCCCAAGTAGCTGAGTCTGTAGGCACACACCACCATCATCTCTTTATTTCTTATATACATTATCTTTGAACTTGTGAACATTCAGAAAAATAAATATAATGTACTCTGTCTTTCAGTAAAATGATTTATTCTAAATCCAACTGAATTTTGAATTGCCTGCTGGTTTGTAATTTTTATGAAATACAATATTTGTTCATGCGATCTAAAAAATTAAGTGTTGGGGCCAGGCATGGTGGCTGATGCCTGTAATTCCAGCACTTTGGGAGGCTGAGGCAGGTGGATAGCTTGAGGCCAGGAGTTTGAGACCAGCCTGGGTAATATAGTGAGACCCTATCTCTACAAAAATTTAAAAATAATTTTAAAAATTAAGAGTTGACCATTATAATCTATACAAGACAGGTTTATCAGATTATTTGTAGCACTCTGTTCCACTTAAGCTACATTCATTTAATCACTTGCACTTGAGAAAAAGGTTACTGTGAGATATATTCACATGGTTGAACATTTTTAAAGGCACACATTGAGGAGTCTCATTCCCATTCATATTGCTTTATCATTACATGATTCTGGATGTACCATAGTTTGTTTAACCAGTCCCTTATAAATGACTACTTGGGATGCCTTCAGTTTTTTTTTTACTGTTGCAAACAATGCTACAGTGAGTACCCTTGTTTTATTTCATGTGCATGCAGTTACAGAAAAATTCTCAGAAGTGGGAAGTCGAATTCAGGGTACTAAATTAACATTCATAGATTTTGATACATTTTGAACTTCTATCAGTGCTGTGTGAGAGAATCACTTGCCTCAATAGCAGTGTTTGGAAAATTTATTAAACCTCTATAGATAAGGAAAACTGAAGCAGAGTTTGTCCACCTAACTCATTATGGGAATGTGTCTGGGACTTGGTTTGTAATTGAAAATGTAGCATTTTTACCAACAGACTATACTGAATTTACTGTCTTTTTAAACTCAAGACATGCTGGTAAAATATAAAAATTGTTAGCTGACAAAGATATATTAAAGGAGACCGTTCCCTTTTTTGTTAGTGTCTGTAAATTCAGGTATCTATATTTTTTTTGCGTTTTGTGGTCACAGAATGAGCAGGTGAACAAAAAGAGTTCTTTTCTGTGTTCACATTTGGGTAAAATGAGGGTGGGATATATGAGTTCAGTCTCTGCAGCCCACAAAAGTGCTCTGGTTCTAGATTTGGAGATTTTATGTTGACTTCTGCATGAAGACTGGCATTACATGAGTACCACCTGATTCTAGTGACCTGGTCTCCATGAACCTCATTTATAATTGTTTTGTCTTTTAGTGTCTCCAACAACAGAAGACAGAGTAAATGTTATGTAGACTTGAGGATTTTCTTAAGAATGTAGTTCGTTTTACTTTCAGTAAGATGCCAGGTTTTTTAATACACCACTCTTTTATTTGTTTTACAGTGGAAAATAGATGATAAACCTGTAAAAATTGACAAGTGGGATGGATCAGCTGTGAAAAACTCTCTGGATGATTCTGCCAAAAAGGTACTTTCTTGAGGAGGGATCTTTTAGGATGTATACAGCTGATGGCCCCTCTCCTGGAGGATCTTTTTCTTCTGTAACTTGGAGTGACCTTAGTTTTCAGTGTTAGAAATTGAGCCAGCTGGGTGCAGTGACTCACACCTGTACATGCATCACGTTGGGAGGCCAAGGTAAGAGGATTGCCTGAACCCAGGAGTTCAAGACTAGCCTGGGCAACATGGCAAAACCTCATCTCTATAATAAATCAAAAAACTAGCTCGCTGTGGTGGCATGTTCCCATGGTCCCAGCTACTTGGAAGGATCACCTGAGCCCAGATGGTCAAGGCTGCTGTAGCCGTGATTGTGCCACTGTACTCCAACCTGGGCAACAGTGAGACTGACTCAGAAGAGAAAAAGAAATTAAACCAGAAAGATGTTTCTAACATTCTCACAGAATAAGTAGGGGGAAATAATATCAAACTATAAATTCTAGGTATCTCAAAAACCTGGTAATTTATTGTTTTTGAGATTAATTAGCCTAAAGCACAAACTGAGGGAAGATACACGTTACTTTATTCATTATTAGTCATCTCTCCATTTGTAAAAGGAAAAGAAAATTTTAGCTATGAGAAAAGAACAGTTTTTAAAATTTGTTATAATATTGGAAATTTTTTAAAAAAGCAAGTACTAGGAGCATTTCTGTTAGCTTGATTCTTTGTTCTTTTCACCAGGTACTTCTGGAAAAATATAAGTATGTGGAGAACTTTGGTCTAATTGACGGTCGCCTCACCATCTGTACAATCTCCTGTTTCTTTGCCATAGTGGCTTTGATCTGGGATTATATGCATCCCTTTCCAGAGTCAAAACCTGTTTTAGCTTTGTGTGTCATATCATATCCTTTGTTTATGCTCAAGTTTGTTTCTAGTCACTATTTTTTAAAATCTACTGATACTCCTCCCTGCTTTCTGCAAAATAGAACAAAACAAACTTTCATATTAGGGTCCACTAATGTTAGAATTTAACATTTTGAGCTGTATTTGTAAATTTACATACTGACTGACATTGATATTTTAGGTTTAATATGGTTATTTTATTTGGAATTTATTTTAGTTGTTAACATTGAGGATATTGTCCTAATATGAACACTTGATAGCAAAACACACAGTAATAGTGAGACCCAGCTTTTCTCATTTCTAGCCCAGAACTCTTCCCACTAGACCAGTCTGCTTCAAGTCACTGTTTCCAGGGTGTTAGGAAAGGATCAAATTTTGGAGATTCAAATCTGGACTAGGAGATACTGAGCAAGGGGTATGGGTGTGCCTTGTATCAGAGTGGAATTAAGAACTTATTCTGAAGCTAGAGAACCAAGGTGAGTTTGAGATCCAAGGTGTTTGATCTTGTGCCAGTAAGAACTTAACTTTTTTGAGACTGTTTGAATGCTGCTCATGTATAAATATAGTAAATGCACACTCAGAATTACCATAAAAATTAAATGAGAGATTTTATATTGTATTTGATATGAGATAGTTTCCTTTCCCCTCTACTTTTTATGATAAATGTGGAATCATGATTGTTGCCTACCCCGTTTAATTATTCAAGAAGTTGAATACAAAGAACTTTTATTATGCTGTTGCTATTATTATATACTGGTTGTTTAAAACAAATTATTTTAGTGGGCAGTTTACTGTTTTTAATGTTGCCACTAGCTGAAATATTTTTTAAAACTTCAGAGGCAGTTAGCAAATCTGTAATAAAGCAGGTCCTGGTCAAAAATGGTATTATCCAAATTGGTTCCAAATCATGATCCCCAGAAGTGGCACCAAGTGATCCATGACTTCTTGCAGTAATCATCTTCATCCCAGTATGAGTTTTTGACATTAAGGGAGTTCAAAAGAATAATATGCCATAGGTTCTGGAGAGTTCCCAGGGGAATGCCAAAGAGGTTTGAAAATGACAGCAACATTATTAGAAATATATGGCCTCCCAAGAGAACTACCTTGATAGTACTTAATTTGGTTATATTTGTTTAATAAAACAAGAGCTTCTCATCTCATTTTTACAATTATGTCAATTTTGTTTATAATAGTAGTGACTACCATTATAAAGTCTTCTGTATCCTAGATGGAAGAGAGACATATATATCTCTATACCACATGATAATTCTAAATAGTCAGTATTATGCCCATTTAAGAAGTGAAAATACTAAGACTTGAGGAAGAAAGTAATTTGTCTTGATGATGCTGGTTAAAGGCCAGAATTCATATCAATGATTGCCTTGCTCCAAGGTCTATATACTTTGCTCTGTACTTTCCTGTCTCCTAATCTTAAAATTTAAGTGAAACATTGTACACAGGGCTCTTATTCCAGTTTCTGGCACACTGTAAGTAATTAATACTGTCAAAAACTAAATATAATAATAAATCTATACATATATAGGAAGTAATTTATCTTATAGTAAAATGGGTCACTTTTCTGATGACCTTTGAAATCAGTAGAACATGGTCAAGTCCGCTGTGATCATTAGTTGTGTTTTTTATTAAAAAAATAAGCATCGGCTGGGCTGAGTGACTCAGCCTGTAATGCCAGCATTTTGGGAGGCCGAGGTGAGCGAATTGCCTGAGCCCACGGGTTCGAGACCAGCCTGGGCAACCTGGTGAGACCTCTCTACAATAAATAAAAAATTTGCTGGGCATAGTAGGGATGCCTGTATTTCTAGCTACTTGGAAGGCTGAGGCGGAAAGATCACTAGAGCCCAGCAGTTCGATGCTGGGGTGACTGTGAGTGTGCCACTGCACTCCAGCCTGAGCAACAGAGTGAGACTCCACATAAAAAAAAAAAAAATTAGCATCATTATAACAAAATTTTAACAAGCTAGATACCTTCTTGTACATATTGTCCCTGAACATAAAGATGAAAACTGGTTTATGCTCTGTACCTTTTTCTTTTCTTCTTTTTTGAGATGTTTGGAGAATTAACCAAAGAGAACTTGCTTATTTTAGTACATAAAGATAAGGATGAAAATGAAATAGCTAAATTTTCATTGTTTTTGCAGCAAGCCAAAACTGAGTATATTCTTTAGGACCATAAGTATGAAAGTTTTCATAGCTCTTGCTTGTCAATATTTGTTACTTCTCTTTTGTTTGTATATGTGTTTTCTCCTTAACTTTATTTGAACCTATTTTGTGATGATGGGGATTCTGACCATTTATACCTCATATAAGGAGAAGAGCATCTTTCTCGTGGCCCACAGAAAAGATCCTACAGGGATGGACCCTGATGATGTTTGGCAGTTGTCCTCCAGTCTTAAAAGGTATGACCATCCTCACAGATTCTTCAAAGCCAAAGGCTTGAGGCCAGTTATCTTTGAAGAACCCCGTTATCATTCTGTGTCTTCTTTGATTCCAGCTGCACTCCATGAATGTAGTCAAGAATCTCTTGAGCAGTGTACTGGGCAACTCAAAAAAAGCATAATCCAGAGCCTTCTGACCAGTAGTGGATGTAACTATGTAGCTGACACACAAGTGCTTTGTAGTTACCCAGAACTGACTTCACGTTCCAGCTCAGTTTCTATCTAGCTTTGTAACTTGTGGTAAATTATGTAAATTTTCTGAGCTTTAGTGGGGTCAAAAATGACTCCTAGAGTTGTTGGGAAGGTGAAATATACCAGTTATAATAATAGCAAGTGTTTATTGAGCATTTACCCTAGATAGGGTGTTGTGCTAAATGTATTATCTCATTTATACCTAAGAATACCCATTTTATAGTTAAGTATACAGGCCCAAAATGTTAAATTCTTCCAGGGTCATACAACTCAAAAGTGGTAGAACAGGATTCCAGCCCAAATTTGAGCCCAGATTTCATATTTAGTTCCTATCCTAAAAATATGTGGTGTACTTCCTAGTGCATAGTAGGTCCCCAGGTTGTAAGTACAGTTATTCATAACGAAGGTAAGTATAGCATTAGTGCCGTACAATTTCTCATTGCCATCTTGTGGAGATGCCTGTGAGGACGGGGGCAGGCCTTCAATCTAATGTTGCAGCTGAGTTCTTGCTTATTGCCTGACAGGACCACTAGCTGCTCTTTGGCCTCAGCCATCATAAATCTGCTTCCTCCACCAGGCCACTGAAGCAGAGGTACAGAATTCTAAAACCTAGCAACATTTTTATTTCATTATTTTCTTTTTTTTTTGAGTTGGAGTCTCACTCTGTCGCCCAGACTGGAGTGCAGTGGCCGCTCCCGGCCACTGCAGCCTCAACCTGCTGGGCTCCAGCGATCCTTCCGCCTCAGCCTTCCGAGTAGCCAGAATTACAGGCACACACTACCATGCCCGACTGATTTTTTGATTTATTGTAGAGATGAGGTCTCGCCAAGCTGCCCAGGTGGGTCTCGAACCCGCGGGCTCAGGCAATCCACTCACCTAAGCCTCCCAAAGCGCGGGATTACAGGCTGAGCCACCGAGCCCAGCTTATTTCATTATTTTCACTCTGACTTTTAAAATTTTTTTGACTTTATTGAGATATAATTCACTTACCATACAATTCACTCATTTAAGTGTATAGTTCAGTGGTTTCCAGTGTATTTACAGATATTTGCAACCATTACCACAGTCAATTTTAGAACATTTTTATTGCCTCAAAGAGAATCTCGACCCTTTTGTGTCCCCCCACTTCTCCTGGCCCTAAGCAACCACTAATCTGCTTTCTCTGTATATAGACTTCCCTTTTATGGGCATTTCATATGAATGAAGTCATACTATATGTGATCTCTTATAACTAGCTTCTTTTACTTAGTGTGATGTTTTCAAGGTTCACTTATGTTGTCGTGTGATCAGTACAACACTCATACTTCCCCTCCACCAACAATATGGCAGTTGGTAAAAATCAGCAGGGAATGTGGAAAAACCAGAACCCTCATACACTGCTAATGGGACTGTAAAATGGTACAGACACTTTGGAAAACAGTCTGGCAGTTCCTCAAACAATTAAAGAGAGTTGCCATGTGAACTAGTAATTCTTCTCCTACGTTTATTACCCTGGTGTTGTCACTCCCCTCCCTTTCCTCCATGTCTTCTCCCTTCCCCACCTTGGAGAGTAACTTCGTAGTTTAAGTAGTACCTGATTCTGATGTCTCGTTCCATAGCTGCCAGGTCACATGGAAATTGCAGTGAAAGATTTCAGACTACCAGTTGCCATGTACAAATTTATCACAAGCTACATGACTCCTTTGTATAAAAAGTCTTCCATTCTAGCCTGACATGGTATGGTGACTCATGTCTATAATCCCAGCACTTTCGATGGCTGACGTGGGAGGATTGCTTGAGGCCAAGGAGTTCAAGACTACCCTGGGCAACATAGCAAGATTCTATCTCTAAAAAAATTTATTTTTATTATCATTATTTGAGTCAGGGTCTCACTCTGTCACCCAGGATGGAGTGCAGTGGAAATGTATCACAGTTTGCTGCAGCCTCAACCTTCTGGGCTCAGGTTATCCTTCCACTTCAGCCTCCAGAGTAGCGGGGACTACAGGCATTGCACTACCACACTCAACTTATTTTTCTATTTTTTGTAGAGATGAGGTCTCAGTGTGTTGCCTTGGCTGGTCTTAAACTCCTAGGCTTAAGCAATCCCTCTGCCTCCTAAAGAGTTGGGATTGTGGGCGTGTACCACCACATCCAGCCTTCTACAAAAAAAATTTTCTTAATTAGGCAGTCATGGTTGCACATGCCTGTAATTTTAGCTGTTCAGGAAAACTGTGACAAGAGGATCATTTGAGCCCAGAAATTCAAGGTTAACAGTGAGCTATGATCATGCCACTATACTCCAGCCTGGGTGACAAAGCAAGAATCTTGTCTCTAAAAATAAAAAAGCCTTTGATCCTGTGGCTGCCCAATACATTCCATATATAGTCTAAACTCATTCAGTGTATGAAGCCTTATGACATCCATCCTACTGTGACATCTCCAGCTTTCTTCCATGCCCTTCCCAAAACACATATTCTTACTCTAGCAGTTTTGTGGAATTTGCAGTTTGGTAAGCTATCCAGGTTCCCCAGTAACCCTGTTCTTTCTTTCTTTCTTTTTTTTTGCCATGTGTAGGAAGACAAATCCCTGTTCTGTTAAACATATTCTCTCTAGCTTGCTGTAACCTGGCTAATTCCTCCTACTTGAATCTCCGCTAAGATGCTCTCCCTGACATACCTTAGTCTAGTTTAGGTACGTGTAGGTATTCTTAAAACCATTTTATGAGCCGGGCTTGGTGGCTCAGCCTGTAATCCTGCGCTTTGGGAGGCTGAGGTGAGTGGATTGCCTGAGCCCGCGGGTTCGAGAGCCGCCTGGGCAACTTGGGCGAGACCTCATCTCTACAATAAATCAAAAAATCTGCCGGGCATGGTAGTGCGCACCTGTAGTTCCTGCTACTTGGAAGGCTGAGGCGGAAGGATTGCCGGAGCCCAGCAGGTCAAGACTGCGGTGGCTGGGAGCGGCCACTGCACTCCAGTCTGGGCGACAGAGTGAGACTCCAACTCAAAAAAAAAAAAACAAAAAAAAACGATTTTTTTGGTTGCCTCTGTTACCCCTGGTCACAGACATATAATTATTTACTTGTCTATGTCTCCTCTTAGGCCCACTTCCTCCTTCAAAGAGGGAACTCCTTTGCCATTCACTATACACTAGATGCCCAAGCAGGGACTGTCTCATTTACCCCTGGGTCCCTCGACACAGCCTTGGTTAGGCCTTGCTTAGCTTAGGTGTGTAGAAAGTTTTGTTGTGTGAGTGATTGGAGTCTACCTGAGCTGGGCTGCAGCTTTGGCCTCTTAACTAGTCTCTGCCTGTCATTGTCAGCCATCCACAAAATCCCCTATAACTTAGCCTTCCTTATGGACATTCCCTTTTCTTTCTTGCTGTAAGTAAAATCTGACCATCCCTAAGGACATATTTCCCCTGCAGACTACAAGTAGTAGCCGATGTTTCTCTCAAAGCCATCATTACCTTTGTACTATAGATGGAGGTAGGTCTTTCCTTGGCTCCCCTTTGCTGCTTGCAGTTTATCCTCCTTCCTAAAACTCACTGTATGAATGTATTTCATTACATTTTGCCATTTCTCTTTCTCGTCATTGCAGCTGAATACAGACCCACTCTTTTGAAGATAGCTCCTGGCTCATTGGCACACTCTCTAATATATTGCTTTCATAAGTCTTGATGATTGCCGTATCCACATAGATGATGATTCCTGCCTTGGCCTCTCAGTTTACTTCCTTCCTCCAATTACCGTGTCTTCTATCATGTCTTAAACACTTATTTCCATGGACATGCTATTACTAACAAGTTGTCCATTAATTTCTGTTTTTAAGTATCCCACTCTCTGACCATTGCTTCCTGTTTTCGAATTTATCCCCTTCTAGCTCTCTCATCCCAACAGTTCTTCAGCCCCAGTGGCATCTATATTCCATTGAGCCTACCACCTTTTCACTTTCCATCTTCATTATTTCATTATTTCACTTCCTCCTTACCTGGCTTAGATTCCAAAGCATTTCTGTAGTTGTTACTCTGTTTCTGTCCTGAAGGATCTTTTATGTCTTCTCTTTTGTCCTCAAACCTCCTATGGCTCCTTCTCGATCTTTACTCTCAGTTTTTGTTTGTTGTTGAGAGGATAGAAGCCCTCAGAAGTCTCCCATCACAACTCATCTACGCACAGTGCTTATCATGCTGTGCCCTCTTTCCAAGTCCCGTCGAAAGCTTTTCTTCCCTTGGTCCACTGGATTCTATCCCTTCTCATTTACTTGCTGTTTCCCTCTCTCTTGGATCATTCCTTCTGACATACAGTATATCGTATTTCTCCCTACTAAAAAAAGCTATTTTCTTTCCCTGTACGCTTCACACAGTCTTCTCATTGCTCTTCTCCCCGTTTCTCTTATCACTTGGATCTATGCTTCATTTCTCTTTCCTGCTCTTACTTGACTGTCAGCAGCACTTGACATACTTAGTTACTTTCTCCTTGTAATGCTTTTTTTTTTAAAACTAGGCTTCTAGGATAGCATACTCTTCTAATTTACTTTTACCTTAATGTGTGTTCCTCAGTCTCCTTGTGATCCTTCATCTTCCATTTATCTAAACCTGAGATATTACCAGGGCTTGTTTCTGGAACCATTTCTCTATATTCACTTGCTAGGTGAAATCTTACATAAACTTTCAAGACTTTTAGTTCTATGTGGTAAAGATCTCTAAATCTGTATTTTTGTCCTAGACCTCTTTGAACTCTAGATGTATCCCAGCTTTTTACTTGACACCCATTGGATTCTAGTAGGCATCTCAAAGTTAACATGTCTAAAACCTAACTCTTCTGTCTCATATCCAAACCTGCTCTTCCCACGTTTCCCCATCTCAACAGATCATAATATCATTCTCACAGAACTCTAGAATTATTTTAACTCCTCTCTCAGTCCTTGCTCTCGTCTGTCAACAAATCCTGTTAGTTCTACTCTCTAGATATATTGTCTGACCATTTGCCATCTCCACAGCTGCCATTCTTTCTCACTTAGGTTACAATAGTAATGTTCTAGTAGACCACTGTAGCTGCTCTCCCTGCGTATGATCTATTCCCAGTACAGCAGGCAAAGTGATCCTTTTGAAGCGTAAGTCACATCCGCTCAGTTCTTTGCTCAAAACTCTCACTGAGAGAAAAAAACAAAATTCTAAGGATGGCTTAGAAGTTCGTACATATCTATTCTCTGCATTCCATATGCATATGCAGACATGCTCCTCATCTTCTCTGGCTCTTGTTCTTTTCCATTTCATTCTGTTCACATTGGCACACTTCCTATTCTTCAAATGTTCCAGGCATGTTCTTGCCTCAGGGCCTTTGCACTTGCTGCTCTCTCTGCCTAGAATATTCTTTTTCCAGATAGCTTTTCTTACCTTCTGTAAGGTTCTGCTCAAACATCTGCTTAGTGAAGTGTTTCCTGCCCACCATATTCAAAAGTACATCTTATTTTTTATACTGTCTGTTCTCTCACACACACTAAAAGGAAAGTCCCAAAAAGCACATACTTGTATTGTGTTCACTGCTGTATATTCTTAGCTTCTAAAATGCCTGGCACATGTAGGTGGAACTCAGTGAATATTGGAATTAATGAATGTTTCTAAAATACATCAGACTGGGGGCATGGTGGCTCACACTGTAATCTCAGCACTTTGGGAGGCCAAGGCAGAAGGGTCACTTGAGGCCAAGAGTTTGAGACTGGCCTGGGCAACATTTCAAGACCCTTTCTCTACAATTTTTTTTTTTGAGTCAGGGTCTTACCCTGCCCCGCAGACAACAATTACAGCTCACTGCAGTTTTGACCACCTGGGCTCAGGTGTCCCTCTGTCTCAGCCTCAAAAGTAGCTGGAACTATAAGCATGTATTAACCACACTCAGCTAATTTTTTGACTTTTTGTGGAGATGAGGCCTCACTATATTGCATAGGCTGGTCTTGAACTCCTAGGCTTAAGCAATCCTCCTGCCTGCACCTCTCAAAGTGCTGGGATGACAGGTATAGGCCACTGCACCCAGCCTCTGCAAAAATTCTAAAAATTGGCAAGGCATGGTGGCATGTACCTGTAGTCCCAGCTATGTAGAAGGCTGAGGAAGGAGGATCACTTGAGCCTATGGGTCAAAGCTGCAGTGAGCCAAGGTTGTGCCACTGCACTGGTGGCCTGGGTGACAGAGCAATTCCCTGACTCAAAAATAAAATGCATAAAGTCGCCACCCATCAAGTCACATTCTGCTACCAAAGCCATGTAACTGTCAATAAAACTGGATCCAGAAGTCCACAAATTACTGTGATGTAAATGAGCAGCAGTTGGTCAGAGCTTGAGAAAACTTTTTGAGGTCTGGAAAAGTTCAGTAACTTTCACTGCTATCCAAGTTGGAAGATACTGTTATTAGACCAACAATTTATTGAGGAGCTATGGTGGATTTTTTTTTTAGTACTAATTAATGGTAGATGCCATTCTAATCATGGCAGTAATGCCAAAAGTAAGTGGAAGTTTTTCTTACTTTAAACATGGAGAAATAGAGGCTCAAGAAATTGCTTCACCTAAAAGATAATACTAGTTTGACAATCCAGAGACTGTCCTAATAAATGGAGATAGAAACAAGGAATGGGAGGATGTCAGCTTACCATAAATTAGTGTCATTAAGCGCACTTGAGTGGGTGGAAATAGTAAAGGCCTTCAAGGTACCTTAAAGTATAGTATAGCTAAGGAATTTCTGGAGTTCATGTAGTAAAGCATTTGGCATCCTTGACCTGGGATCAGAGTAGAACCTGGAGATAAATTGATTACAGAATGCAAGGACTAGGCAGCCTGGAATTGAGGAGCATCCTTGAAAGCAAGGGCTTTTCATTTATTCATCATGTAAGTAGATAGATAATTGTATTGATAGCATAGGAGCCTATTATTAGATCTGGCATATAATAGGTGGTCATTATTTGAGCTGAATATTGACTGATGGTGCTGTGGAAGACAAAGGAGACACGCCTGACACAGATTGGGAGGGTTTGGGAAGGCTTTCCCAAAAGAGTATATGCCCAAGTATAGTGTTAACAATGGGAACTAGTGAGATGAGATAGGAGAGAAGAGACTAGTAGGAAGACCCTTGTAGTATGGCAAGTACAAAGTCCAGAGGTGAGAGAAGTTGGTCTGTATAGCAGAACAGTCTACCACAAGATAAAGGAGGTACACACTGATTAAATCAGGGAAGATGTATCAGCACTTAGGAATCAGAGCTAGTGTCTTGAAGGCAGTTAGAGGCCCTGGGTTGTTTGCTTGTTTGATAAAGGATATGTGTGTTTCTTGTATTACCAGTGCCCAACTTATTTCTGTTCTTTGGAAACACTTGTTGCTGTATTATTGCCAGTTGAATCTCTGTTTGTTTTTTTATCTGTTATCTTTGTCCCCATGCTTAGGTTTGATGACAAATACACCCTGAAGCTGACCTACATCAGTGGGAGAACAAAGCAGCAGCGGGAAGCTGAGTTCACCAAGTCCATTGCTAAGTTTTTTGACCACAGTGGGACACTGGTCATGGATGCATATGAGCCTGAAATATCCAGGCTCCATGACAGTCTTACCACAGAAAGAAAAATAAAATAGCCATTTCTAAAAGCAGCTCTCATTCTGCCGGATCATGCTGAATTATCGAGTGGGTGGGGGGAAGAAACAGAGAACTTAAAATGAGTAAAGTAAGAAATGTTTAAAATGTCCTAGTTTTGTCCTGAAATTTTAGTCTATTCTGGATAAATAGGATTTTCTAGCCCAGATATGAGAAGTTGTAGCTCGGATGTGTAGCTGTAGCCTCCCTGGTCTGCTGATTGCATTTTTTTCATTTGCTTTTCTAGAAAAGCATTTTTGCTAAAAGCTGTACATTTTCCTTTGTACCTAGCAGTACTTTATACCATGTAGCTTTGTGCCATGCAGCATTTGAAGACTCGATTTTTAAAGATTGTTAACCTGTTGCTAACTGTGTTAATTCCTATTTCAACAGCTGTTTTCCTAAAGAATTCAGTATACAACTTCTTGTGTATGACAGCTTTCCTTCACGTACCATTTGTGTGGTGTGTATATATCTGACTTGAGGAGAATTAAAAAAAAAACCACAGCTTTTAAATTTGATTAAAACAGACCTTCTGCCTGTTACATTTTGTGTTCTTAACCAATTAAAGAAGCCAGTGGCATTTTTAGTTTTATATTGTCTGTTTTCCACTAGTATATTCCTGTTGATTTGTTTGCCCTTTATTAACTGCCATTTTCTAAAGTTTTTTTCAATAAAAGGAAAGAAGATGTGAATAAATGGAGTCATAGTATTGATGGAAGGAACAGAGCAGCAAATGTTAATGTTTTCATACTATAGGTTCCTTTCATTTTTAGGCTGTTCTACTTCTCAGAGGTCCCTGAGAACCTGTAGCTGAGGAACTCTTAGCTTTTCTGTGATAACAACAATAGCAACTCTCTTTGTGCCAGGAGTGTTTCAAGTACTTTACATATATTAACTTAGTAATGCTCACAACAGTCCTAAGAAGTACTACTATTATCTCCATTTTACAGATGAGGAAAATGAGACACAAAAACTGAATAATTGTCACATAGCTAGTGATAGAACTGGGACTTAGACCATTTACACCTGGGTAGTCTGGCTTGAGTTTGTGTTGCTGCAGAGACAGAACAGCAGCATCTTCTTCAGTGTTTTCCCACAGTGGTCAGAGAAGACCTGGGTGCTTGCCTAGGTGTTTTGGCCTTTAGGAATATTGTCCCTCCAACCTTGCAAAAGTGTAGTTCCAACTGAGCCTGTACCCAGCGCTACACAGCTTATAAGAAATTACCCTTCCCTCATTTCCTGTTTGACTTGGAAATGTTGCCCTATCTAGCACCACACAGTGGGAAAACAGGAAGTTGAAGCCTTGAATTCTGTACTCTTAGTCCTGTAAGACTTGGGTGAGTCACAGAATTCTCTGGGCTTCTAGTTTCCTCTTCTTTTTTTTTTTTTTAATGTGCTACTTAAAGCTTTTGAAAATATATAGTCATTTTTTGGGGATGGGGATTGGGGTCTCACTCTGTTGCCCATGCTGGAGTGCAGTGGCACACTCACAGCCACCGCAGCCTCGACCTGCTGAGCTCAGGCACTCCTTCCACCTCAGCCTTCCAAGTAGCTGGAACTACAAGGTGTGTGCCACCATGCCCAACTAATTTTTTGATTTATTGTAGAGATGAGGTTCACCTAGTTGCCCAGGCTGGTCTTGAACCCCTGGGCTCAGTCAGTCCTCTTGCTTCCACCTCCCAAAGCGCTGGGATTACAGGTGTAAGCCACTGCGCCTGGCCTCATATCATATTTTTATAATGGAAGAGTTACAGTTGTCTCTCAGTACCTGCAGGGGACTGGTGCCAGGAGCCCTGCAGATACCAAAATCTGAGGATACTCAGGTCCCTCAAATAAAATGGTGTGTATTAGCATGTAATCTATACACATCCTCGCATATACTTTTAATCATCTCTAGATTACTTATAATGCCTCGCACAATGTAAATACTATGTAAATAGTGGTTATCTATATTGGTTTTTTATTTGTATTTTTTTATTGTTTTATTTTTTTTTCTCAAATATTTTCAACCCACAGTTGGTTAAATCTGCAGATACAGAAAGCCAACTGTAGTGTTAGACACAGGGGTTTCAAGATTTGAGGGTATAGACATAAATAACCCTCTGTGATGACCTTTGGAGTTCCTTCATACCGGGTGTACCTTTTTCTTTACATATACATACAAATATGTATCTTCACATATGTTTTGGGGCTTTTTCCAACAAAAATTGTATTATGTTAATATATGTAAACTTAATATTTCTTACATATTTTACCTGTCAGTGTATATTAGTCAAACTTTATTTTTTTTATTTTTTTTATTTTAAGGCAGGGTCTTGCTCTGTTCACCAAGCTGGAGTGCAGTGGTATGATCACAGCTTGCTGCAGCTGTGATACAAATAAAAAACCAATATGGATAACCACTATAAATACAAATAAAAAACCAATATAGATAACCACTATTTACATAGTATTTACAAGGAAGGAGGATTGTTTGAGCCCAGGAGGCAAAGGCTGCTGGGATTACAAGTGTCAGCCAGCATGCCCAGCTTGTTCCCCTATCGATAGATAATATATTTTTTCCCAATTTTTAAAAAACTGTCTCAGGAGGTAGCGTGATTGGGGGCAGGGGAAAATAGGTTCTCAAATGAGAGACAAGACCTGGATTGTTGCCAGCTTGATTCTAATTTGTGACCTTGGGCAAATCCCATTTCTTCTCTAGGGTGAAGTATTTTAACTTGTTGAAGAAGTTTTAGAGGATGTGCCTCTTGGGATTATAAAGATTTGTTACCCCCAGAAATACCTATACATAAAATAATCCCTTGTGATTATGAAGAATGTGAGTGTTGTAATCTCCAAAATCTGCCCATAAACCCTACTTTGAGACTTCTTAGATTGCATGTATCTCTTAATGTTTTTCCCCGACTCCAGAAACCAGTTGAAACAGTTTAGAGCCGGGTGCAGTGGCTCACACCTATAATCCCAGCACTTTGGGAGGCTGAGGTGAGAGGATTGCCTGAGCCCACGGGTTTGAGACCAGCTTGGGCAACTTGGCGAGACCTCATCTCTACAACAACAACAACAAAAAAGGAGCCTTTAATCTTTATACAAGCCTCAACTCTGCCCACTTGTGGTGGGATGTGCTTGTAGTTCCAGCTACTTGGCAGGCTGAGGCAGAAGGATCACCTGAGCCCAGCAAGTCAAGGTTGCGATGACCGTGAGCATGCCACTGCACTCCAGCCTGGGTGACAGAGTGAGACTCCAACTCAAAAAAAAAAAAAAAAAGTTTAGATTTTGAAGAAGTGGATTATACCAGCCAAGCCACATGTTGCAATTGGTCACCCCACCTTTGCACTTGTGGCATTTAAGGACAGTTTTCTATCACATTGACAAAAAATCAAAAAACACTCTCTGCAGGCTCAAGCCTTAGCATGGTCACACTTAGTGAGGCTGCTGAGCACCTCTGGCCAGCATCAACATGTGCATCTACCAAGTGGCCATTCCAACCCATTTTGAATGCTGCTGGGCTGCTCTTCATCCTCTGTATTGCATATGCAGCACCCTTCCCACCAGGAAAGCATGACATCTATCACATTAGCCTCCAGATACTCAGTTCCTCACATCTGCCTCAAGTGGACTTAAGCCTTCCAAAACACCGGGGACCACTGAGGAGAGTGGGGAAAGATCACTAATGTTTTTCATCATTTGCAAATTTCATGTAATGTTGGTAATGCTTTTATATGTTTTCAGGAACAATCTGTCTGCTTCAGACCAACCTTAGGGAGTGGAGGAAGATCCAGAATCCCTTTGCATACATACAAGTTATCTTTTTCTCTGGGCCCAAGTGCTTCTTCAGTTTAGGGCCCTTTCTCTCACTAACTCTATCTTATCTCCACCCTGGCTAGTCCTACCCTGTTCTCCCTGATGAAAATCATCAGGGAAAACTTACTATCACATCAATTTAGATGTTTACAGAATACATTTCTGTTCCTTGTCTCTTGACCCACTGACAGGATGTATTCTTCTGTTATTAATTAGAATATTCCTAACAACCCAGCCTGAAAGCATATATACTCAGAAGACCCCTGTGATATCTGCAACACCATAAGAATCGACCAGGATTCTTAACTCTTTTTTGTGCCATGTATCTTTTTTATATTCTGGTGTTGTCTATAGCCCTCTTCTCAGAAAAAAATGTTTTTTTTTTTGGTTTTTTTTTTTGAATTGGAGTCAACCTACCTCGCCCAGACGAGTGCAGTGGCCTCTTCTGGCTACCACAGCCTCGACCTGCTGGGCTCTGGCAATCCTTCCGCCTCAGCCTTCCGAGTAGCCGGAACTACAGGCGCGCGCTACCATGCCCGGCTAATTTTTTGATTTATTTGTAGAGATGAGGTCTCACCTGCCCGGGCGGGTCTCGAACCCGCGGGCTCAGGCAATCCACTCACCTCAGCCTCCCAAGGCGCGGGATTACAGGCTGAGCCACCGAGCCTGGCTGAAAAAAATGTTTTAAATACACAAATGTGTTACTGCCTGAGGAACCGGGGAGGTGGCTGCAGGCTCTGAGTACGGGAAAACAGGTTTGAAGACGGTTGCTTAAAAGGTGCCCTGGTTGCTTTCTCTGCACAAGAGGACATCCTCACTAAGCTGACAGCCAGCCTCAACTCTGCCCACTTTAACTGCTGGTGCTGAAACTCTTCCTAGATAGGCAGTAGGTTCCTCCTCCTTGCAGACAACAGTTACAGAAACGTGCTACATGAGCATGAAAGGTGAGAAATAGTCCCTACCATTAATGGACTATTCCATGTAAAGAGGTGTAGTCTAACATAAATCACAAGAGGAAAAAAAAATCAGATTGAAAATTTGGCTACTCTTGAAGTAGTACGGCCATTTCAAATTCTAGCAGGGCCACATATGCTTTGCAGTCTCCAAGTACATCCTTTTGAAAAGGTGGATAGCTCTTAGCTGCTACAAAGCTCTTATGGAAACATCTGATTCATGGAAGCCTTGTAATTCTGGCCTAACCCACGTTTTGGGCCAGGTTAATGCAAACTTCACAACAAACAAAAAAGGGCCCAACAGGCTTCCCTTGACAAAAATGGTGTGTTTAGGGATTTAGCCACCCTAGCCATTTTAGTTTTACTTGAAAACGTGATGGCTGCTCCTTGAGAGGAAATTTATTTCCCACTCTGCCATCTGAAGTACGGTCATGGCCTCAATGGGACCCCTGATTTACAGAGACCAAATACCTGGGCCTGATTTACTAATGGTCCAACTAAGTTTAAAGCTGTTGGTATCCAGTGACAATTCTGGAAGACTGTGATAGAAACCTATCAGCACAATGGGTTGAATTAAAAGCTGTTACACTTGGCTTAGTATTCCTAGGGAGCAGACATGTGATCTTTTTATTGACTCTTGGGCTGTTGCCAGTGGCCTAGTTTTCTGGTCTACCACTTGGAAGACTAAATAAAGAGTGTCAGACTAAAGACCCTCTTCTTGGGTCCACACACTGGAAATGAATTACAACTTTTAGTTAAACCATCTAGGTCATTCATGTAGGTACCCACAGTGAGGCCTCATTCGCTGATGAGACCAATTGGAATCAAGATACTAGTGGAACCTTTACCACTCAGATTGCCACTATTGCTACCTGGATGTGTTCATCATGACAGGTATGGCAATACATCCACATCACAGCCTAGACACAAAGTAAAGAGCTCTGTGTTTCTCAGGCAGCGGCTACCCCTGCATGCCAGGCTTCTGACTCCTGTCAAAAGACTCATTTGTTTAGTTTGAATGAGGCCACATAGCACAGGGCATGGCCTCTGCCCACTCCTGTCAGACTGGCTACATCATACCTTTGGTTCCTTCTTAGGGTTATCAATAGTGCCTTACCGCTGTTGGAACTTTCTCGGGTTTCAGTGTTACTGTTCAGTCTGATTAGTCAATTCTGGTCACATCATTTTGGCCTTGAAACTAACATGTCATGTGTTTGGTTTTCTTGACCATTTGAGAATGGTGTACTTTTTATTGTAAAAACCTCTCAACCATGGGCTGGTAGTCAAGGTATTTGATGGCCCTTCCACTCTTCCTTTCATCCACAGGTATCTACTATTGTTGATTGTCAGAACAGCCTCCTGAAAAGGATGGGCTCAAAAGATTTGACTATATTTCTTGCCTCATCCTGGCCTATATACCTTACTTAGTAAAGAAATTTGGTCACTGAACGTGGCTGTCCCCAGAAAACAATCACTTCCTCTTGGCTGCTTACTGAATAATGGTCAGAAAGAGAGTGGTTGAGGAGGAGGGCAAAGTTACATAGATTTATTTTGAAAATTTGGTGCTCTGCCCTAACTATTGCCAGGTGTGATGTGTTTTCTTTCCTCAAACAGCAACCCCAGACCGCAGGTGGCAGTCCAGTCAAAAGAACACCCGGAGTATTCACATTTAGTTCTGGTTCGGCCACCTGGATTCTCTTGTTGGGTTGCCACCATCCTAGATCATAATGATGGGAGTCACCCCTGGAACCTTCCTCTTGAAGGAAAATGGCCTGGTGCAACTCTCTCAAACTGTTGCAAAACCCCTTCAAACTTAACTAACTGCTATGTCTTAGTCCACTTTCTGTTGCTTATAACAATACCTGGAACTGAGCCATTTTAAAGAAAAGGAATTTATTTTTTAGAGTTATGGAGGCTGAGAAGCCCAAGGTCCAGGGATTACATCTGGTCAGGGCCTTTTTGCTGGTGGGGACTCTGCAGTCACAAGGCAGTGTAGGGCATCATGTGATGGGGGCCCAAGCATGCTATCTCAGGTCTCTCTTCTTCTTATAAAGTCACTGATCCCATTCCCTTGATAACTCATTTATCCTTTAACCAGTTAACCCATGAATGAATTAATCCATTCATCCAATCACCTCTTAAAGGCCTCAACTCCCAACACTGCCACATTGGGAATTACATTTCAACATGAGTTTTGGAGGGACAAATATTCAAATAATTGCATGCATGGTTTGTCATTCACCACCAGTTGGCTCTTACCACAATTTAATAGCCATTCTTTTTAACGTCACTGAGGAGTATATCAGAAACATCAGAAGCTGGGCTCGGTGGCTCAGCCTGTAATCCCGCGCCTTGGGAGTCTGAGATGAGTGGATTGCCTGAACCCGCAGGTTTGAGACCTGCTTGGGCAACTTGGCAAGACCTCATCTCTACAATAATTCAAAAACTAGCCGGGCGTGGTAGCGCGCGCCTGTAGTTCCAGCTACTTGGAAGGCTGAGGTGGAAGGATTGCCAGAGACCAGCAGGTCGAGGCTGCAGTGGCCGGGAGTGGCCACTGCACTCCAGTCTGGGCGACAGAGTGAAACTCCAACTCAAAAAAAAAAAAAAAAAAGAAACATCAGGCGTGCTTCCAGCACCTGCACTTCTTACACAAAGCATTTGTTACAAGCTGCAGGTGTCTCTTGAATACCCATTTTTGTTTGTGGCTGTGGCTCAGTCATCCTATGGAATGGACAAATGCCACATGACTGGTGGTGTGGACATAGGGTAGGTTAGACTAACTGCCTCTCAGGCAGTCTTTCCAAGAACAGGACTAGTTCAACTATTCTAAGTGAACTGGGAACTCTAAGACCTACCAGGAGGCCACGTTGGGGACGCTGTCAACCTAGGTCCCTCAAATTATGTAGGTCCAACAATTGTAAACATCACTTTCTTTCTAGGGGCATTATGTATGCCCCTTGGAGTACGCTTGTGTGGAAGCCAGGCATTAACTTACCTTCCTTTTTGAAAACATGGTGCCTTATACTTTAGGGAGAATCATAAGCAACCTTGAAGTAGATCCTGGAGCCCTCAGACCACTGCAGAGATTGATCTACAATGAAGCTACCCTTGGTTACATGGGGGAACTTCCTGGAGGACTAGCTAACTCATTTATGAATGCTCTCTGGGTGTTTATCACTATCTTGAGAGTCACCCTATTAGAAATGTTGATGTGAAATTTGTTCCTGACTGTAACTGCAGTCATCAATGACATCACCTCAGCCCTGGAAGGCATTTAGGTCAACCTCCATTTACTGGCCAGGGTGGTTATGGGTGATAGAATCGCTCTTGACTTCCTCCTTGTGGACCTAAATGGAGTCTGTGCAATCATGAATACATCCTAGTGTTCCTGGATTAATGCCTCAGACTGAGTACAAGGTTGACAGAAACACTTGAGAATGCCACCTAGCTTTCTAAGGAGACTCTGATGGTTTATGGTTGCTGATTTTTTTTTCCCACCTGGTTGGATCCAGGCCCTTGGATATGGTTGAAGTTAATAGTCAATACTGATTGGTCTCATCCTGTTACTTAGACCTCTATTGATAGTATCTTTAATTAAATGCTGTAAGAGGCTGGGCATAGTGGCTCATGCCTGCAATCACAGCACTATGGGAGGCTGAGGCAGGATTGCTTGAGCCCAGGAGTTCGAGACCAGACTAGGCAATATAGCAAGACCTCATCTCTACTATTTTTTTAAAATTAGCCAGGTGTGGTGGTACATGCCTGTAGTCCCAGGTACTCAGGAAGATGAGGCAGAAGGATTGCTTGAACCCAGGAGTTTAAGGCTTCAGTGAGCCTTGATCATGCCATTTCACCGCAGCCTGGGCAATAAAGTGAGACATCAACTCAAAAAAATAATTAATAAATAAGTGCTGTAAGAGATTGTTTGAATGAACTTCGTTCTAGTTTCTGTAGATTAACCAGAGGGACAGATAGAGTGGCATACTCATGGGAAAATTCATCAAAAGCCAAAATGGTGTAAAAATGAAAAAAGCATATTGTTGGGAGACAATTTTCCATGGGGTTGCTAGCATTTCTGCATATTTTGCAGAGAGGCGCTGACTTCTTTTGTTCCAGACTATCTGCCCAAGAATGTTTGTACAGCAAACAATCTTGGAAGACACAGTGTCTCACTCTTTCAGAGCAAAGGGCAAACATATTGACTGCCTATAATAAAAGATTTGGGTTCCCTAAGCTCAAGGTTCCTCTCTGATAATATATTCCATTGCAGGTATCATCTGTCTCTCTGCATCACCCTGGCACAGGGAACTGTGGCTCAGGGAACTGTCACAAATGCTAGTACTCTGGCTCGTGCTATTGCTGTGAGTAATAAACCATCCCTTTGTCTCTGACCCATGGATCTCATATCTTCTGCCAGCAACTATCAAACTGTGGCAGGCTGCCTTGTCAGCTTATAGGTAAGACAAAGTCTTGGACCCTTCACAGTTCTTGACAGCTCCACTTCCACTTCTACCTACCCCATGTCTTAGAAGCTACCTAACTTCTGTCACTGGGAGTGCCCTCAGGACCATTGTGACACCCTGCTTGATTACTCTTCTGCATCCCTCTTTCTTCATCAGACTTTTACGTAATTGTGCTCTGCTAGAACCTCCACCAGGCAGCCCTGATCCCTTCACTTCAGGTATGTAGTCTAGTAAGAGTGTCAGACACTCAAACAATTTGAACATGACAGAAGAAGAGGTATAACATGATATGGGGTCTGGAAGAGAGGTACTTGTTCTAGTATGGAGGTCTGAAAGGTCCTCATATAGGAAGTGAATCCTGTTTGAGCCATGAATGAAGAGTACAGCCACTGTAAAGATGAGAAAGCTGAGGCACAGAAGTTAAATAACTTGCTAAGGTCACTCAGCTAAGAAATGGAAAGTCAGGATTGGAGCCAAGATCTCTCCACCTCCAAATACAGAGATTGCACCTCAATTTCACTGCCTCAGGTATAAAACTGAGACCATAAGAATTTACATCAGTGTGGTGACTCCATCTTGCATACTAATTCACCATATTGACTTATGATTAGCCCCAGTCCCGTGGATGCCTCCAAATTTATACATTATTTACTATCCTAGTGTAAGAACATGTTAATCTTGATGTCACACAAAGAATAGGCTATAATGCATATAGCATTCTTGCCTGTTTTGGAGGGTTGCCTTTAATTGTCTTGTTGGAGCACGTACACCCTTTCCCTATGATATATGAGCCCTAGGTCTGGAGAGTAACAGTGCAGAGATCTACCATCTTGTGGCCACCCAAGACTATGCTTCTATCTATAAGTTCCAAATAAAACACCCTATACCTATACCGACAAACTGGATTTGTCTGCGTAACGCATTAACGCCAAATCTGAGAGGACTTGTGTGTAATATTTACCTGTTCCAAAGAAGTCACCCAGAGGTCTAGTGGGAAAATACATTGATTTATTAAAACTTACATGAGGCACTGATGGCAGCTGATTGGTGAAGAATCCAAGCCTCAGGACAGTACAGCAAACAATTTTCTAATCAAGCAAGTTAATTATTCAAGTTGCTTTTCAATATTTACAGTGACATTGATTAAGAGTGACGCCTACCGTGCTTTCAGCATTGCTCCATCACCTGCATCCCATGACTCATTACTGGGAATATGCGTAGCCTTCAGAGGCCAGCCTTGGCCAGGAGGAAGAAAGAAGCCAGATATAGGAGAGAAAGAGTCTATGTCCAGATAATACCTTTCACTCCACCCCTACATTGGCCTTTTTCCACCTTTACAATCTTCATGTAACAAGGATCTTCCACAAATTCCCTGAGGAGGAAACATGAATCACACACAGCATCCATATCCCACATAGGCAATCAAGGGCATGGGATCTGAACAGCAAAATAACTACAGTGATTATAACACCTGTGATTACTTTTTGCCAAAAAGAAAAGGCATAGTGATCCAAACCACTTGGAAAAGGGGCAATAAGATAGATGTTTAGGAGGAATGAACAGAGGCAAATCTGGATGATTAGGTAAAACATAAGCAACATTCTTGTCCTGTGATGACATCAAGATACTTTGAGGAGGCCTCCCTGGCCTGGCATATGATGCCCTATCAGGCCCGCGAGCCCTCTTATCCATGACATGAAAGGACAGTAGGAGTGTCCTGATTGCCACACAGGAATGAGACTAGTCTTCCTTTTGAGGATTTGAGACCCAGGATTATCACGCTTAACAGTATTTGTCCAATTTCCCATAACCATAGGATGAATATCTAAATTACAATCTATCCCCTCTCCCCAGGGAGCAAGCAGGGGGCACAAACAGAGTTCAGATTGAACTTCCCAGGACCAATGGAGAATACTCTCTCTGGGTACTATGTCTTGTGGGGCAGGCAGCAACATGTTATTCCAGTTTTCCCAGTTTGGTTGCAATTTATTTATTTATTTTATTTTAAAGATGTGGGGTACAATTCAGGGTTAGGTATACAAATGTTCATTATGCAGGTACCCTTGTTGATGAGGTGTGCCCCTCCCTCCCCTGGCAGTTTCCCTCAACTGCCAATCCCATCCCCCCTCCCCTGGCAGTTTCCTACTACTGCCAATCCCTTTCTTATAGTATTATGATAATTGTTCAAGGTTCACTTATGAGTAAGAACATATGATACTCTGTTCTTTAAGTTTCTGTGATAGATCACTGAGTATGATAGATTCTAAATCCATCCAAGTTGCTGTGAAGTCCATATGTTTGTCCTTCTTTATGGCTGCATAATATTCCATTGTGTATATGCACCACATTTTTTTTATCCATGCTTCAATGGGCAGCATGGTTGGTTCCATATTTTTGCTATTGTGAATAGAGCTGCAACAAACATGCGTGTGCAGGTATCTTTTTTGTAGAACAATTTGAGTTCCTCTGGGTATATTCCCAATAGGGGGATTGCTGGGTCAT